>JAJGRW010003952.1:0-24108 GCA_025461045.1 Carex parvula | reverse complement strand
CTACCGGTATTACCCCGTTCTGTTGTATGAATGGTTTTGCAACGCGAGCTGCCTAGATATGTCTGTCACTCCAAGATTGTTTGCCATGGCAGATCCAGCTAGGGAACGCATGTGTCGGGTTGCATTGTGGCTTGGTTGGTGAAAGAGTTTTGTTGCATATTCATCCATTGGACGAGGCTTAAACCTGCATGATTGTGCTCTGGCTTTGTGGGTCCTTAATGCAAATTTCCTCACCTAGCCAAGGCATAGCTCTTTTCAACAGATTTTCCATCTCCAATGACTCTTCGTCTGTATAACAGTTTTTTATTCCAAATCAGTTCATCATAACTAGAGCTGATATCATAGAGATCAACCAATAAGAAAAAGAAATAAGAGGTATTTCATTTTTCAAACATATTACCTGGTCGGGAACGCTTACTGCCAAAGAAAGGAGGGGGGCATATAAAAAATGGAGCAGCCACAGGCTCAATCTCCCATATAGAAACTCTATTTCGTCGCTCACCGGCTGCTGACTCATCCCAGCCAACCTATCAATAATCAAATGAACTCACTTGAAAAAAGTTCACATAACGAAGTCAGACATAAAATCTTCTTCAGTGGAAAAATTTACCTGCAAATTGCGCCACTGGGAGCTCTTCCACCTAACAGGGTCCAAGTCACTAATACCAGTTATAGTCCCCATGTACCTGAGTTGCACATAATATTGGAAAGAATTAAAAAAAAAAAAAAAGATGTGAGAAAAATAGACTAAAGAAAACCAGTAGATTTGATTTTAATCATAGTGGCTCAATAATTTAGAACTACTTTCTCGTTCCTAATTCTTCAGTTTCAAACATCATCCGGAAGCGCATGCCTAGAGATATCTGGTTGCCATAAACTGCCTTCTGGTACTTTGCAAATGGAATTACGAACTCAGATGGGCTAGCTCTGAAAACAGAAACAAAGTTCACTGAAATCTGATGATGAAAATGAGATTAAAATCGCTTCATGGAGACGAGTTTTTGCATGGGTATACACATAAAAAACATAACTGAATAAATAATCAACATGAAACCTGGGGTTATAAAAGATTGTAAAAGGGCTATGATTGGCAGCAGCATGGGCAGCTGCTGCGAGAATGCCAATATGCATGCTATCGCTCGAGAGAACTGACGAAGATATGTTTAACGGCTGTCGATTTGCCCGCCTTATTCCCAGTAACAGCTGCTGTTTCTCATCCCTTTTTACAAAACAAAAATGTAGTAAATATACTTATCAAAAAGAACCAAACAAATGTTTTCTCAAAAAAACATAAAAAAGAACCAAGCAAACTATTATGTCCTGAAGTGTGTAGTGACCAGCTAAGTTTACAGAAATTTGTAGAGGTTTCAACAGGTACCTGACAAATATAACAGAGTCGCCAGCGAAGAGCCTCTTCCCACTCACAAAGAGACTCCAACCTGTTGTTAGTAAATGGCGTTTCGGCTGACCTGGAAAAACCCGAAAAAAAGCATTGACAAATATATCTCCGAACTACATGCCAAAACAATACTTACTATAATATTAATATGAAACAGTATATTCTTTCAATAAAAATGGCTAATATGCTCACCTCGATATATGTGACGGAAGGTCCACACATTGTCGTGCAAATCTTTAGCCTGTAGTTCTTGAGCCGGTGGCTGCATTGAAAAATCCTACAATACCGCGGACAGCATATCCTTAAGAAACTAAACAGTATGAAGATTGGAGAAAGTACTTACTGAGAAAAGACCTACCAGTGGAGGAAATATTTTCTCGGCAGCACGGCGAGGAACGGAGAAACCTCCATGTGTGCTGGTATCACTTGCTGTTAGGGTTTTACAGAAGAATTCAGTTTGCGGCCTTGCTTGCTTTAGAGCTAGCTCTGATAGTTGCAGTGCCTCCTTTTCATACTAGAAACAAAAAAGATAAATTAATTAGTTGTTTGTTCATAGAATAAATAAATCAAAAGAATAAACAAATAAATGGAAGGAGAGTTGCTTACTGAGTTAACAGGTTGAAGAGTCATTTGTGCATACACTTCATCTGTCTCTGGATCCGCCTAAGAATCAACAAGAAACAGTATTAGTCTTTCGAGCTAACATAAAAATGGCAGAGAAGGCAAAAGAGAAAGGGCACATAAGGAAATGGCAAGCATACATGCAGAGTGACATTGTGAAGCAGACATATTAATTTCGAAGGAAGATTCGGATAGCTTGGTACATGCGAATCTATATCCTTTTGCATAGAAGCAGCGACCTGTCAATTGATTTATAGTTAGTTCAAGGCAAATCCCTTCTAAAGGAACTGGCATCATAACTAAAAAAGGATTAAGCTGCTCATGAATGCATTAATTCTTTGGCTAACTGGTAAACTGAAATATAACACAAAAAGCATTAAAGAAATGAAATTTTCTAGTTAAATGAAAAAAACTACCTGCTCACTATGACCCTGAGGGAAATAAACAACAAGGCTACCAACAGGCGGTAAACTGACAAGCGGGCCCGCACATGCATGCCACAGCTCAGAGTTTATTGTCTTTTTCTCCGCTGCACATGTCAATCCCTCGTTAGACTCCAAGAAAGAAAACAAAATGGGAACAAGCAGAAATTAGTTTTATTGCTCTAATATGATATCCCCTTCTTTATACCTGTCCTTCAAAAACCCGTAATCTATGGAAAAAAGAAATAAAAAAATCCTATGTGCATTCCGTACCAATAGAGACTAGAAGAATGTTATAGTGTTCTCATTGAAGAATCGACTTGAAAGCAATAAAAGGATGCATTAGATTGAACTGGATGTGATAGCTCTTTATTCTAAAGGCCCTTGAAATTTTTTAATATAGTTACGATGCATCCTAAATTTAACGACTTGGTCAGCCAAATCTAATCAAATAGCAGGGCAAAGACTATATCAATCCAATGCAGAACAGAATCCGTTTCATATAAAATTATCCACTGCGAACCAACACAAGGAATTGGTGATTTTGCAAGGTCACATATTTTTATCCAGAAAGAGAAGAAGAATACACCTTCGCAGCCATGAGTTGCAGCAGAGGCCGACGGGCCACAGCTCGTCGGAGCTTTCATACTGTATGAGTGGTCGGTGAAGAGCAATCAGCCTCTGTTAAGCTAGAGAAATATTACGCTGAGTGGAGCTGAGGAGTGTCACAGCATGGGCTCCGGCGAACTAGCCGGAAACCGGCGCTGGAGGAGCAGAGTAGGGTAGATGTACTGGGGACAGAGCGAGAAAGAAGGGGACTTGTCTTCCCGACAGGAGAGAGACAAGGGAGCAAGCCTTAAGCGACCAGGCTCACATAACTCAAAAGGGTGAAGGAGAGGGAGAGAGAGAGAGAGACGCCAAAAGGAGGAGACCTAGAGAGAGGCGTGCGTGTCTCTGGGAAAGAGGTGGCTCTTTTTTTTTAAATCTTTTGCTTCTTCTCATTGCAACTTTTACTGCTTCCCAGGAAAAGCAGAGAATGGTCTAAGGTCAGCTCGAGGCCCCAACAGATGGTCGATTCTCTGTGATTGATTCCAAACAATACATTGTGTAGCAGTTTATTAAAAACATATAGTAAGTGGTAGCTAGTTAGCTACATGGAATTATATAGAAGTAGAAGCTAGAGACCTTGAGTTCAACTAGCCACTCTAAGCTCTATTGCTTGCTTCAACTTTATTTGTATTTATTATTATTTGAAAGATCCCTTTGTATTTATTTTCCTTTTCTTTTCGTAGGAGGGGAAGTCTAAAGGTGGTGGGTTTCCTTTTTCTATTTGGATTTGGATTTGGATTTTTTTATACGGAGAGCTTACGTTGGTCAGTGCTTTAGTAAATTAGTCTGCCAAGGTTTGATTACTTTCAATTCTGATACAGATTTACTCAAGTTACCTTCTTGATCATTTTAATTATGAAATTCCTACAATATCTCATTCCAATTATCAATTTTGAATTATTTTCTTATGAAATTTATTTCATTAGTATATTCTCAAATCTTGTAAGCCTTCGTTTCATCTGGTAACAAAAGTCAGTGTCGTCTGCATGATATGTCATGAGTTTAAAATATGAATAAAAAAATCTTATATATATCTCCATTCTTATGTTAAGTCTCTTTTGATCTATCTCATAGATCTTAATGTCTAAAATATTTAGATTTGTTGTTGAGCATGTAAATGTCCTGATCCGTCAACGGCTTTGATTAAAGATGAAATTTCTAATTGAATATCAGCCTTTTAATCAAATATTCTGATTATATGCTTTTTTTATGTTTGTTTACGTATAGAACTCTAAATCTAATTAGACATGTATTCGCTACACGTACTCTTCACGTGCAAATTATATCATATTTATGATTGGTCAGATTTCTTTCTATTTTTTAAATATCATTTTTAAGTAATTTTTTAATCGATTGATAATTGGTTGATAATTGATTGATCATGGCTTCATTTCTTTATATTTTTTTTGATATTATTTAAGGAATGTTATTTGTCACTTAATATGTCATTTTATTTGAGATTTTTTTATGAAAATATGTCAAAAAGATAAAAATAAATATATCATTTAATATGTTATTTAATATGTGACATTATTTATGTGTATATGTCATTTGATATGTTATTTGTTATTTAGTCTAAATTTTTTTATAAAAATATTTTATTTTGTATGAAATATTTTTAATTCTCTTGTAATATATCTCTGTTACAACGCACGGCACAATACTAGTTAAAATATAAAAGACTAGATTTCTATTTTTTTAAATAACAGGCCAAAATATTTCAAATTACGATATTTTTAGAGCCTTTTAAATGTTTTTGTTAGACTACTCATACTTTTGCAAAAGAACACATGAATATCTACATTTTATATTATCCATCGACGTGTTAGTCAACAATAATTTTGGTGAAAGTAAAAATACATTTGTTGAGATAAGACGGTAGCACAGTTGGCTTGGAGAAAATGTCTTAAGATTTTGGTTACCCAAAGGTCGATAGTTCGAGCCTCACTCGCAACTTTTGCAAAGCTTTCAAAAAATAAAATGCAATCGTTAATGATGTAGAAACATAAATTTTATTGAAGAAGTTAGTGCATTTCAACAATTTTTTAGATACTATTTTTTCGAGAATTATACATTTAAATTTGACTTAATATATGAATTATTAATATAAAAAAATAAAGGGTGAACAGTTGAAGGAAAAAGGACGGACAAATGCTTTTAATTTGACATAAAAATGAAGCCTGCGAGGTGGTGAAGTAAGAAAGCACGCACTGTTTGATTTGATTTGATTTGAGGGGAACATATATATGCTTTTAAAATTAGTCCAGATTAAAATAACCTTCGAGTGTTATGAATTCAATCGGACAGCGCGATTGCTCTGTTGCATATTTCTTCGCTTTCTACAAATTCATTACCGTGGAGAATAAAATATTGTTTCTTCATTGCACCTTTTTCATAGATGCCCCCTTGTGATTTGTTATTATTCTTCGGCGGTGCCTTCCAAGTGGGAATTTGTTATTAGAGTACTTAAAAGTTAAAACCAAACCAGAGTCCCAGAGGATAAAAGAATCCAAGGCGGTTCATGGAGCAAATACAAATCTCTGAGACAGTGGACCGCCACACAAATGAATATAGAAACTCAGGCACAGGTACAGACAGGATGGTGGGTGGGACCCAAAAGGAGACAGGGCGGATTGGGAAGGTAGGCTGCTCCAAAGTCCAAATACCGATAGGCAACTGCCCAATTGTATAACCCATTTTTCGATCTTCTGTGACTTCCTTTCTGTAATCTTATCTGCAGTATGCACTATGCAGCCCGAGGTTATGAAAAAAGGTAGTTTTTTTCGCTAAATAAAGTGAAATTCAAAAATCCTATAAGAAATAATATTTTATTTTCACAAAATGGCTGGTGCTTGATTGACATTGTTGTTGGCTCGTAAGCTAGAAGGTTGTTGCATGTACTTGTTTGAATTATTAGACATTATGAAGTAGGTACAAATAAATTTAGGTCATTATGGAATTTGATTTGATTGCTTAATAATAACGTGGGCTGTTAAAAGCACCCAAATTAACAAAAGATTAATAGAAGAGAATATTAAGCATGTTCACATATGTTTTCACTAGAAATCAATCTATCTGTGTCAATGACCCTGCTCTTCTGTTTCTGTGCGCCGCTAAATATTATATCGACGGGTTATAATGTGCCACGTGGTTCACACGATGGGGATGGGTTATGGTTGGGAGGAACCGTCTTGGGGCCATGTGGAAATTGTAATTGGATGGAGATGGATGGAGATCAATACTGGCATTTGTCTTCTTCTCTCATGGGGAGGAAGGGGCAAATCGGTATAATCTAAATTTTATTTTTTTTATTTTTCATTTTTAATGCCACACCTACAAAAATTCACAAGTCTGTGCGCTTTGCATTTGAATTAAACTCATAAAGAGACTTAGTGAACTTAAGAACACTTTAGTTCTACTTCATATATATATATTTATTTTCTGTCCTTTGATGTTTTTTTGTACAGTATAATGGTTCATTTTTTGTATTAGATTAAAAAACAAAGAGTTGACTACGTGTTTTGGAAGTAAAGCTTGTGTTTTTGTTTGTATTTTGTAATTTCAAAGTTCAAATATTTGATATGAGTTGTTGTTCAACATATTTTCATATTAAAATGTATTTGGAGATTAAATATTACATTTTTCAAAACATTTACTATCTTTAGTAGATGCAAAATTACTGTTTTTTTACGGTCCATATATTTTTTTTTTGAAAAATAGTGATTTTCAACCTATCTAAAAGAATAGTAAACAAATTTTAAAAAACGTAAATTTCGGCTTCAATCACATTTTAATATGGAAATTGATCATGCTAACCAATTTAGATCGATTATTTGAACTTTGAAAACGGATATTTGAACGCTTCCCAAAACATCGTAGCTCCATCTAAAAAAAACAATATATTATGTTTCCACAAGCTTCTCTATTACTGTGTAGGGTCCACTAAATTAACGCGCAAGTTAAATTACTATCTCGTATGATTCCTTATCGAATTCTTTTCATATTTCAGTGTTGTATTCAATCTTATAGATTATATCTCAATTTAAAAATTCAAATTTTCAAAGGAAAGGAAGAGAACAACGACACCTTTACTTTGTTTACATTTCGATTTGGAGGTGACAAAACTCGGAGCATTTGTACAGCGAACTCATCATCTCTCTCCTCTGCTCCCCTCCCCTCCCCTACGCTTCTTCTCTGATTTTTTTTCTCTTCTGAACCAGAAGAATTACCTCGATCGAATCCGAGATGTTGGCCTTTTACCTCCTCTCCCTTCCCTTTTCTTTGATGAGCCATATATTAACTTCTTCTAAAGCACAGGCTTAGTTTTTAACCAAAGTCCAAAAAATAGTCTCGGTTATAGTTTAAACGGATTGAACATGGCAGAGCGCATTTTACCATTTTAAAATCGATGAAATTTGTTTTCCACATATCATATTATGGAATATGATATGTGGAAAACAAATGACTCAGTATGTGGCGAGTTAGTTTATAACTAATTTATAACTTGTATACAAATGGATACATAAAATGTATGTATAATATCTCATATTCAACACAATAGTTTAGAACGGTTGGATTTTCTAAATAAAAGACCGAGATTGTCTCTTGACAGATACACCATTCAGTCCCTTTTATTTTAACGTGCTATTATAGGCATCGAAAGCTATGGCAAAGGAGAATTTAATTAATAAACTAAAAGGGGTTCGGCACCAGAGGTCTTTTTATGTTTTTAAGCTCTTTTTATGTTTTTTAATTATTAAAAGTTCATTTTTAAGCTCTTTTTAAGTTTTTTATGGGAAAGGTCCGTACTTGTTAAAGAAAATAACTAAAAGGTCTGAAACCGTACTTGAGAAATAATTCAGCCATGCTACATTTAATAAACTCAATTATTAAGAGCCATGTGGAGAGCAATAGTGCTGTATGATTAGCTACATATATAACTAGCACTGTATGATTAGCTCTATGCTATACTATATTATTTATTTGACTCAGCTTATTACCAAAGATGCATATTCGGTATCTTGGTATAAATTGATTCGCACCTCCTACAAATCTCACTTGCGGCCTCACCAAATTATCACGAGCCATTTAAGATTTTAGACTATGGTTTAATTAAAGGAGTTGGCTACGGTGCTATGCATAGCATAAAGAGCCTCCGTGCTACGGCTCAATATTTGAGTTTTTAAAATTCTAACGGTTGATCCGAACCGTTCAACATGATCTCCATATGAATATGTACTTGCAAACCAAATTTTACATTTTTTAGAATTTTTTTACTATTTTTTTAGATAGGTAGAAAAACACTTGATCTGAATGGTACAAAATTTTCAGATCAAGTAATTTTTTCTACCTATCTAAAAAAATAATAAAAAAATTCTAAAAAATATAAAATTTAGTTTGCAAGTACGTATTCATATGAAGATCATGTTGAACGGTTCGGATTGACCATAAGGATTTTGAAAACTCAAATATTAAGCCGTAGCACGGAGGCCCTCCATGCTATGCATAGCATATTAGCAATTTCCTTAATTAAAAGTCTCTATTCTTAAATAGTGCTTATGTTATGCTTTTGTTTCTAAAACTTTAATAACTCACAATTTAAAACTTAATTCTCAATATAATGTCGTTAGATATGACTTGCATCATTTTCTTTATGTACATGTAAAATATTACGGCATTTCAACTTTGTTTTGATCGTTATCAATAACTTGCAAAAATATACTGATGTTGAAAAATCGTCGAATTCACATAAAAACAAAACTGAAAAGTGGAAATTTTCTATGTGCGTGTACAGAAATAAAATAAATCACATCTAACTGTTTTCTTTTAGCATATAAAGTTTAGAATTTTTGTTATTAGAAAATAAAAAAAAATAGAGACTTGATGAAAGCAAAAAAATGAAGGCATTTTAACCCTTGGTCAATGAACAATGGGTACGATACAGGTTGGGTAGAAATATTTTCATACCCGAACCTGTTATACTAAGGAAAAATAATTTTACCCTTACTCATACCCGATAATCTAACTAAAAACATTCTTACCTATGCACATCTTGTCAAATACGATACGAGTGGGATTAACGAATAAAAAAGTGTCATTGACACTCCGATCTGTGTTTCTGGTAAATAAAATTTGAAAGCAAATAAAAAATGAATACAGTTAATTTCTCTTGTGAAAATTTGGTAATGTACAAAATCATAATAAATTTTTAAACCGTCTCATAGGAATTTGGATTAGCGATTGAAAAATTGATAATAAATAAATAAATTTAAACTTATATTGTACATATTTACATTTAAATATCTATAATTTATTTTTAATAATTACCATATAAAATAACAAAATAAACCAATAAAAGACTATGATTGACATCTATACCTATCTTATCAAATATGATACAGATAAGATAAACCAATAAAGGACTGTGATTGACATCCAATGTAACCCAAATTAAAGAGCAAGGAGAGGTTAATCAAAACAAATATTATACAGAATGCTGACGTGGAAGCCTTGTCGGCGGGTGGGGCCACACTCCATGTCCATGTGATAGTGGTTTAACGACAGATTTGTTTATTTGTTTTCTCTGTTCTTTTGGCTCTATTGATGTATCTTTTCTTTGGTGGCTTTAAATAAATATGGTAATGAAACTAGAAAGATGATGATTACATATTACTGATAAAGGATAGAGGATAGTGGGTCCCACTCCCACTATTATATTATAATCTAGCTAACTAAGATGAATTGCAATTGGAGATAACAAAATATTATATTATATGATAATCTAGCTAACTAGAATGAATGACAGAGTTTAAGAACAAAATATTAACTATAATGTAACTTAAAAATGTCAGAACTAACTTTGAATCTTGTAGCTAAAGGCAATGTCCTATATGTAAGAAATTGTAAATTTGAAATTCATATTGGTCTTTTATAAATATATAAAGGTGTGGAGTTTGCCTCTCATTTTTATCAAAATAATAATAATAATTGAATGGTTATGCACGAATTATTGTCGTATGTATATATACATTGGTTAACAATTGCAGTTACGAATCGTGCGCTCAGTGCAGTGGCACTGAGTCATTTTATCTCTTCTAAGATGATGCAGGTTCAAGTCTTGAGAATACATCTAAAATATGCTGGAGTGTATCGGGTCCTTCAATAAAAAATATATTCAAATTTTAAGAAATCATAAGTAATGTGATAAAAGATTAAAAGTTTATCAATTTACATTATATTTTATTTCTTTTATGTAATTGCGATAAAAGTTGATTGGAATTAGAACAAGTTTCAATCTGTCATAATTTTGTATGTAATATATATTTTTTGTTAGATTTTTGTTGTAGTTGTTCTTATAGTCTATGACTATACTCCGTATCGTTATAAAATTAATTTATATTTTAACAGAGAATATATACTATGTTCCCCTATAATCATCCATCTTATTTACGACTATATATCTCCTAAACTATTTCTTAAGCAGCTCATGTTCACAAATTAATTAGCATTCAAATATGCAAATATGAATTTCAATTACCCATAATTAATCTTTATTTTCAATTTCCCAAATATGCATGGAAATATGAATTTGTATTGCCCATAAATCTTTATTTTGCACACAGCTTTACTAGTCTACCGGATAAATTATTTAAAATTAAAGAATAACTCCACTAAATTGCTACAAAAAATTTATAACACAAAAAAATAAAATAAAAAACTAATAATACAACGGGTCTTAATTTTCTTTTTACTCACATAACTATGAATCGGATAGTGGTAAAACTATATCAGTATCCGTTTTTATTTTTTGGATAAGAATTAGATATTAGACTGATACGGATATGGATCAGATATTAGACTGATATGGATACGGATCGGATATTATACGGATACGTATATCTGCCTTTTATAATGTTGAATTACATAAATTTTTTCATAATATATATATTAAACTATATGATATATATCTGCTATTCAGTTACGGATAATTAAACTTTAAAACCGTATCCACACAAATATTTGAATATCTGTGATCTATCTTTCGAATACAGATCCGGATATAGATGGATAATATCCGATCCGTTTGCACCCCTGATCGGTTCAATCTTTACTCTTTTGCATATGAGGATGCAAATTTTTAAACAAGTTGTTATGCTAAACTCTACGCCGCCATTAATAAAGAGATGTTTTCATTATGAATTCGGATCAGCTGAAATTCCGAAACCAATGAACAGTAATTCTAAAATCTCTGCAATCTGAATCTAGCCTTTGAATTTTTTCCGAAAACGCATCTCGAAACAACTGATTTTTCTTGCATGCATCTCAGAACAGTTCGACGGCTGAATTCGAATTGCAGGAATTTCAAAATTACTGTTACTGGTCTCGGATTTCAGCAGATGCGCTTCCTTTCATTATGGCTCCTCTTGACAAATTCCTAACATAATTCCTGCTTAAAATGGTACAAATTCCTAACATAACTCAAGATATAGTTCTGTGATTTCTTATAAAGCAGACATGCAAATGGAACTGAAATTTATTTGGGCAGGAATAAGATGGTATTGCCGTATTGGTAGGGTCCAATCGCAGTCATGTTCCAGGAAACGTGCTCAGCGGGGCCCAGTTACCGCATATTACGTGGCCTGCTCCCGAGGCAGTTGTCGGCCCACGTGGATAATATCAATTTACTCAAGTACCCTTTACTTTTGTACGAGAAACTATATACGCAACCTCTGCATATCTTGCTAAACAGAAAAAGAAATAAGGTGGAAATTCATGGAGCAAAAGTTAAGGTGTGATGTGTTCATTGAGAGGGTTTTGGTGAGCACAATTTTAGAAGTATATCGAATCAATTTTAAACGATGAATTCAAATTGTTGAAATTCATGTACTTCATTAGTGATGTATGTACATGCAAAATTTTAAAAGTTTCGAGTTTATTTGCTACAAGGTCAAGCGGTCAAAGAAATGAACATTTTGTAAGTTATTTCATAAGTTGTCTTATATATTCAATTTTTATTAATTTTTTGACCGCTTAACCTTATAGCAAATGAATTCGAAACTTTCAAACTTTTGCATGTACATGCATCACTCATGAAGTATATGAATTTCAATGAATTTCAATAGTTAGAATTCGTCGTTTGAACCCGATCCGATAAACTTTTGAAGTTGTGCTCACTAAATTATCTTAGAAATAATGTATACCCCTCAAAAACATGGAAATGATGTATTTCTCCCTCAAAAATTCATAATATCATATTTACCCTTTGAAACTTAAAAAAAAATCAATCAAATACGAGCTTGACCCATATTTTCCTAAAAAGAAATACAAACTTAACAAATTTACTCATTTTAATGTCTTTTCAATTAGAGGGAATTTCACGTATACCCCTCAAAAACTTCAAAATTACATATTTCCCCATTTAAACTTTGAAATTATATATTTCCCCCTCTAAACTTCAAAAACTCCCAAATTTACCCATTTTATTATCTTTTATATTAAAGCTCATTCTAAAATTTTAAAATACCCATTTTACCATTTATTAAAAGCATATAAAAGCCCATTAGACTCAAATTTGAATATGAAGAGTTCATCTGTCATCCAATCCGCGCACATCGCATTAAGATCTGTGCGCATCGCTTCAATATTCGTGCTGATCTAGCATGCACGAATCTCAAAGAAATTTCAATCAGCGCGCATCTCATTAAGATCTGTGCATGTCACTTCAATATGCGTGTGTGTTCGCATCAAGATTTGTGTCGATCTTGCGTGCACATATCTAAAAGCAATTCGGACGGTAGATGAACCGTTCATATTCAAATTCGAGTCTGATGGGCTTTATATGTTTTTAATAAAGAGTAAAATGGATATTTTATAAATTTAGAATGAGTTTTAATATAAAAGACAATAAAATAGGCAAATTTTGTGAGTATTTGAAGTTTAGAGTTAGAGGGGGAAATACGTACTTTCAAACTTTAGAGGGAGAAATACATAATTTTGAAGTTTTTGAGGGGTATACGTGAAATTACCCCTTTCAAAATTATAACTCATTTTAAATTTATGAAATGTCTATTTTACCCTTCGTAACAAAAAAAAATATGTAGGATGTTTTAAAAAAAAATGTCAATTTTCTAGTTTGACGGTTTCCGAGGACAAATGGGTCATTTCTCAACCTCTGACGCTCAACATTTGGATATATGCTTCTGTAAGCATCACAAGTAGAGCAATGACCCATTTGTCAATGGAAACCGATAATTAAAAAACTAACATTTTTCTGAAACATGTTATTAGTTTTTTTTAATGAAAAGTAAAATAGTTGTTTCATAAATTTAAAATGTTTTTTTATAAAAAAAAACAATAAGATGGGTAAAATTGTGAGTTTATGAAGTTTGGAAGGGCAAATATGATATTATGAATTTTAGAGGGAAAAATGCTCAGTTTCGAAGTTTTCAAGGGTATACATGAAATTATTTGTCCTCACAGGTCATTTGATTTCAAATTTGTTACAGTCACGTTGGTTTATTATTTTTTCATCCTAAAAAATAACGAAGTGTTAATATCATTCTCCAAAAAAATTATGTCTATCTCATCAACGGAAAAATTATGCAAAACACAAGAATGTATGTCATATGCTAGTTTTTACATCTCTGGTATTATGAGAGTTTCTAATCTGATGTGGCAGTTTCTAATCTAGTTTTAGAGATGTGAGAGGGTTTCTTATTTAGAAACTATGCAGGAAAGTTTCTTATTAAGAAACTGTTTATAAACTCCACCCTGATCAAATAATTAGCTCAAATTATTTCTCCTTTTTAGTTTTGGTAATGTGGCTTAATAGGAGCTCTAAAATTAATTTTAGGGATGTGAGAGTTAGAAACTTTAGAGACCTTAATTTCTAAAAAATAGTTAACAGTTATTTAAAAATTCATTTGAGTTGCTGGAATATAAATGCTCTAAGTTTAGAAAAATTATAAGTTCATTGTTGTATTTCAATTCTCTAATTCTAGATCGATATTATAATACAATATAAATATAAATATAAATAAACAAATTAGAAAATGAGGCAGGAGGTTTAGTTAGACGGTTAAATTTTGGAGCTATTGGAATTAAGGAGTTTATTTTCATAAAAAAAATATGGGATTTATAGTATCTATATTTTCCTCTAAAATATTAACTGAATTATAAAATTTTAAAATAATGAAGATCAATTGACTCCATTCATTACACGTGGCTTTGTCAGTGCTGTAGCTATCCGAGTTTTTACTTTTTAGTATGACTCAAAGACATTCAAACGCCTTAATTAATAGTTGAACAAATTAATTCAATCTGATCAGAATCGCATGAGATCTGATTCAATCCATTTTATTAATTAATAGTTGAACAAATTAACTTGTTTAACATGATTTTCCATTCATCTAAAAAAGTAAAAGAATTTTAAAAAATATAAAATTTTAGTTTAAAACTACATATTTGTATGAAAATAACGTCAAACAATTCGGATTGACCGTTAAAATTTTAAAAACAAAAATATTAATTCGTAATCCGCACTATACAATGTATACATAATATCATATATTATGCCTCAGTCAAATGTGGTTGAGCCGATCCGGATTTGATCCGACACAGGGACACTCTAATAGTACTAGCTGTTAAATTTATTATATATTAATAAAATCCTATATGTGATATGTCACTGTTGGTTGGTTCGGATTATAATAAGTTTATGGATATGATAAGCGGAATCATAAAGAAAATGTACATGGACAGCTAATCTGGTGCATGCACGGCATGTACAGCTTACCTTACGCTTACAGCTTACAGGAACAGGACCTAACAAACACCAAGTCTGATGCGACCGGATTTCTTCATACACCGGACCCTATTAACTGCGAAATAGCCAATAACACCCTACCAAACTCAAACTCACAGGAATTAAGGTACAGCCCCATCTACATTCGAAAAATACAATGAAGAAAGATCCAAGGAACTTTTTATTTATAGTAGTTGAAATCATAATTTATAAATAATTAGATGACGATATTTTTCATTGTGAGGAACCGTAGAAATTAGTGATAGTTGAGGGAGGAGAGGAGAGGAGAGGAGAGGAGAAGAGAATTAGAGAAGAGGAAACGATGGATTTGACAGGGATGGCAGGGGGAATATTGCACTGCCCACTGCTGTGCTGTACAATGTGTAGCTGATGCCTGATCAGCATGGCTGATGGCTGATGGCTGATGGCGCAGTGCTCTCAAAATGCTAAAAAGCTACAGGGAGTCAGGGAGGGAGTGACCTACTTTTACCACTCGGTCGCTTCTTTGGGGGACATTTTTTTATATATCGAGCTTTGTGTCTCTCCGCAGCGGGTCCCACTTATTTCGCTCCAATCTCTGCCAGGATTTGTTCGCCACGTGTCGAAAAATGACTAGTCGTCAGATATTTGGTTGTCAGATGAGATCATCATGTTCATTTTCATACGGTCAATGGCCTACTAATACCAGAGTGCTTGCAATTGCATACAGCCATATTCACGCATCAAAATTTAATTTTGTGTTTATAACTCTGTGTTTAAAAAAAAAGAGTAGGTTCCATTGTCTCATGTCTTTCATATATCTCATCTATTTTATATTTTATATTTTTATTTTTAAAGTCTAAATTGTCGATCCGAACCGTTTAACATAATATCTATACTAAAATATGTCTGGGGAAGGAATTTTATATTTTTTTGAAAAAAATTTACTATTTTTTAAGATAGATACAAAATCACTGTTTTTTAACCGTTCAAAAAACAGTGATTTTCTACCCATCTTAAGAAATAGTAAAAAATTTTCAAAATTATAAAATTTCATCTCCAACCATATTTTACTATGGATATCATGTTGAACGGTTCGGATCGATAATTTATACTTTGAAAACAAAGATATAAAATATGAAGTATGATGAGATATAAAAGGCACGAGGCATTAGAAGTTTCTATTTTTTAATTAGAGTAGAGAAAAGCAGAGGAGGATCTTTTTAAATGTATTTATCAATTTTTAATGAGTGAGCCTATGGTGCTGTGCATAGCACGGATGGCTAGTGTACTACGGCTCAATATGGTCCTTTTTAAAATCCTAACGGTCGATCCAACCGTTCAATGTGATAACCATATGAATATGTACTTGCAAACTAAATTTTATATTTTGTCGAATTTTTTTACTATTTTTTTTTATAGGTAGAATTTTGATGGTCCAGAATTTTCAGAAAACACTGATTTTTCTACCTATAAAAAAAATAGTAACAAAATTCAAAAAAATATAAAATTTAGTTTGCAAGTACATATTCATATGATTATCACATTGAACGGTTGGATCGACCATTAGAATTTTAAAAAGTACTATATTGAGCCGTAGTACACTAGCCATTCTTGCTATGCATAGCACTCACTCATTTTTAATTACAAAGAAAGAACAAGGAGAGAAAAGCAGAGGAGGATCTTTCTATTTTTTAATTACAGTAACGAGCGCCGAGTGTGTTTTATCCGTCCAATTGGAAGTTGACGTCATCATATATAAAACAAAGTAAAAATTGAAAATTTTACGATTATTTTATCACGAGTACCTGATAATATTTTAAATGTATTTATCAATTTTAATAGTTTGCTTATATGAAATAATTACAAAAATAATTAAAAATATAGATTATTTATATTATCTTCTAAACGTGGAAATATACAAACATACCGAATCAAACAGTCAAATTCTCATATCTGGTCTATAAAAGTTGTTTTGATGACCTCACACTCACACCCACATCACAGAGTAGACAGAATCCTACTTTGAATAAACACGGTATAAGAAACAGTGAACCAGACACAAACTACATAATATATATAGAGAGAGAGAGAGAGTAGAACTAGGATGTTCTTTAAGCTCGTCAAATCCCTCCGTGAGCTTAATTCAAAAACCATTTTGAATTGGTTTCAAACGATACATTCAAATTGTTGAAACCGATTACTTCATGAGTGATGCATTTACGTGTCAAGTTTATAAACTTTTGAATTAATTTAGTATAAAGTCAATCGGTAAAAAAAATAAAAAATTCTACTTATATATATATAGAGAGAGAGAGAGTGGCCAATATCAAAACGTTTGCATCAAGGCCCTCGTGCAACCAAGTCGTTTTCAGATTTTCAAAGTCCAAACAATCGATCCAAACTGTTAGATGTTCAATCTATATTAAAATTTGCTTGGAGACCAAATTTTACATTTTTTGGAATTTTTTTACTATTTATTAAGCCAATTTGAAAATTGCTGATCCGGGTGAACAGTAAAAACAGTGCAACCAAATTCTGAATCGACCGTTTGGACTTCGAAAATAATAAACAAATGATTTTCTACCTATCTAAACAATAGTACTAAATGGTACCGAATTTTCAGGTCAAGTGATTTTCTACCTATCTAAAAAAATAGTAAACAAATTCTAAAAAATATAAAATTTGGTTTGCAAGTACATATTCATATGGAGATCATGTTGAACGGTTCAGATCGACCGTTAGAATTTTGAAAACTCAAATATTGAGTCGTAGCGCGGAGGCCCTCTATGCTATGCATAGCATCGTAGCCAACTCCTATATATATATAGATAGATAGATAGATAGATAGATAGAGGTTGGCTAATATCAAAATGTTTGTTCTTAGGCCGTGAAACAAATGCTTCAGTTTTTTACATTTTTGAAGTCCAAATAGTTGATCCAAACCGTTCAACATTCAATCTATATTAAAATGTGTTTGGAGACCAAATTTTATATTTTTTTTGAATTTTTTACTATTTATTAAGTGAGTTTAAAAATCATTGTTTTCAATGATCCATAAATTTTTCACTGTTTATTAAAATCAACAATTTTAAAACTGACTTAATAAATAGTAAAAAAATTCCAAAACATGTAAAATTTGATCTCCAAGCACATTTTAATATAGAAATCACATCTAACGGTTTGGATCGACCATTTGGACTTTGAAAATAAAAAAACTAATTGGTTGCACCACGGTTCCGGAACAAACGTTTTGATATTAGTTAACCTATATATATATATATATAGAGAGAGAGAGAGAGAGAGAGAATGGCTAATATACAAACGTTTGTTCCTGGGCTCAGGAACAAACGATTTGGTTCTCTGATTTTCAAAGTCCAAACAACAAATCTAAACAGTTAGATGTTCAATCTATATTAAAATCTACTTGGAGACCAAATTTTACATTTTTTGGAATTTTTTTACTATTTATTAAGCTAGTTTGAAAACCGCTGTTTTTATTAAATTTCTGCAACATTGAAAAACAGCGGTTTTCAAACCAGCTTAATAAATAGTAAAAATTCCAAAAAATGTAAAAGTTGGTCTCCAAGTAGATTTTAATATAGATTGAACATCTAACGGTTTAGATTTGTTGTTTGGACTTTGAAAATCGGAGAACCAAATCGTTTGTTCCTGAGCCCAGGAACAAACGTTTGTATATTAGCCATTCTCATATATATATGTATGTATATATATATATATATATGTATGTATGTATGTATATATATATATATATATATATATATATATATATATATATATATATATATATGTATGTATGTATATATATGTATATTCAAAGCAGGATTATGAATGTTAACACTTCTATCAAGAACTTTCTGATTTTGCTTGGTCGATACATATTTAAATGAGATTAATTTTTAAGTAAACTGAATCATAATGTTGCGATACCAAAATTTTAAAATAGTAACAACGATAATAACTTTATATTTTTTATTAAAGAATTTTTTAAATATTATTCTCAAGAATTAAATTTGCATCTCACTGTTGAGAGACGATGACTCGTGCAACCGCACTAAGCCCGCACTTCTTACTAGGAGGATGAAATTTTTAAATATTATTCTCGAGATTAAATTTGCATCTCTCTGTTGAGAGACGATGACACGTGCAATCCACACTAAGCCCGCGCTTCTTTGCTAGGAGGATGAATTTTGTAAATATTATTCTCGATAAATTTGCATCTCTCTGTTGAGAGACGATGACTCGCACAACCACACTAAGCCCGCGCTTCTTTGCTAGAAGGATGAAATTTTTTTGGCACCTAATTCGCATTTTTATTTCTTGAGCTCGACTAATTTATCCGTGTCGTATTTTCCAAAACTTGTTTCAAAGTCCTGAAAGTTTGAAAATTGGATTGATATATTTTCAAAAAGAACAAAATTTTGGGTCAATCTTTTCTTTAATAAAAAATAACACACCATGACACCAGCACATATTATAATTTACAAGCAAGACTGACAACGACTTAATTTTTGGCGGATTCTAATAAGATTAGAATCTAAATAACCTTTTACTTCACAACTCACCATAACTCAGCTCTATATATATATATATATATATATATATATATATATATTCAAAGTAGGATTATGAATGTTAACACTTCTATCAATAATCTTTCTAATTTTGCTTGGTCGATATCTATTTAAATGAGATTAATTTTTAAGTAAGCTGAATCATAATGTTGCGATACTAAAATTTTAAAATAGTAACAACGATAATAACTTTATATTTTTTATTAAAGAATTTTTTAAATATTATTTTCGAGAATTAAATTTGCATCTCTATGTTGAGAGACGATAACTCGTGCAACCGAGTCCGCGCTTCTTTGGTAGGGGGATGAAATATTTTTGGCACCTAATTCGCATTTTTATTAAATTATTTCTTGAGCTTGACTAATGTTACATATAGATGGGACCAACAATTTATCGGGTTCGGATCTCCTAAAGTAACCAAAAGATTGGGTTACTTCACTGGATCCGAATTCTAATTTATCGGTGTCCTATTTTCCAAAACTTGGTTCAAAGTCCTGAAAGTTTGAAAAATTGGATTGATATGTTTTCTAAAAGAACAAAATTTTGGGTCAATCTTTTCTTTAATAAAAAATAACACACCATGACACCAGCACATATTATAATTTACAAGCAAGGCTGACAACGACCTAATTTTTGGCGGGTTCTAATAAGATTAGAACCTAAATAAATTATAACAGTGGTCCTGACCATATCCCATTTCGATCGTACATTTTAACATAGAATAACTGTTTGGCTAAACAACACAAAATGTATATTATAAATTTAAAATAAACGAAATCAATGTTTACACAACTTTAATTCTGTAATTCTATTTCTCTAAACCATATATATATAGAGAGAGTGGCTAATATCAAAACGTTTACATCAAGGTCCTCGTGCAATCAAGTCGTTTTCGGATTTTCAAAGTCCAAATAGTCAATTCAAACCGTTAGATGTTCAATCTATATTAAAATCTGTTTGGAGACCAAATTTTATATTTTTTGGAATTTTTTTACTATTTATTAAGCCACTTTGAAAATTGCCAATCTGGGTGAACAGTAAAAACAGTGCAACCAAATTCTGGACCATGTGATCAATAATTTTCAAAGTGGCTTAATAAATAGTAAAAAAATTCCAAAAAATGTAAAATTTAGTCTCCAAGCAGATTTTAATATAGAGATCACATCTAACGGTTTAGATCGACCGTTTGGACTTTGAAAATCCAAAAACGACTTGGTTGCACGAGGGCCTTGATGCAAATGTTTTACTACGGCTCAATTATTTGAGTTTTCAAAATCCTAACGGTCGATCCAAACCGTTCAACATGATCTCCATATGAATATGTACTTGCAAACCAAATTTTACATTTTTTATAATTTTTTTACTATTTTTTTAGATAGGTAGAAAAACACTTGATCTGAAAATTCTGTACCATTCAGATCAAGTGTTTTTCTACCTATCTAAAAAACATAGTAAAAAAATTCAAAAAAATGTAAAATTTGGTTTGCAAGTACATATTCATATGGAGATCATGTTGAACGGTTTGGATCGACCGTTTGGATTTTGAAAATTCAAATATTGAGCCGTAGCACGGAGGCCTCTATGCTATGCATAGCATATTAGCAATTTCCTATATATATATATATATATCAAAGAGTAGAATTTTATTAAACTCTTCTTATATAATTCCTCAATATGTTATGTGTAATATTTATTAAATTCACATATTTTAGTTTTTTGGACCAATTAAAATATGTGTGTCTGTGTGCAATATTTTCTAAATCGAAATGCATATGCAATAAGCTATCAAATCAATTTCAAGATTTACACGCATGTAGATCTATTAGAGGGGCACATTTAGGATTTTCGTCAAGGGGAGGCAAAAAAATAACGAATTGTATTTAAATAGCTAATTGGGTTCAAACCCATTAGCCAATCAGGTACTAGATAAAAAACAATGCTCTGACTTTTAATTCTAATTATCAATCAGAATTAAAAAAAAATTATTCTAATTTTAACTCTAAATTTAATCCAAATTACATATTAAAATTCCAGAGAAGAGAAAAAAAATTCCAAAAAGAAACAAAGTTGATATGAATCTATAAATCTTCATAAAATTTCAAAATCCATAGAGGAGCGGGGGCAGTTGATATGATCTATTGCTTCTTTCTATCATCAAAATTTTCAAATAAAAATGTGAATCATTAGTACTCAATGTTAAATAAATTATACTTATTTATACTTGCATCCGAATCTCATAAAATTTGCCACGATCTCATATCTTAATTATCTGATTATAAAAGATGCTTTAAGTTATTAAAAATTATAATATTTTCTGTCATTATTTTAAATATACATACAATTTACATGACTAACCAAGGAGAAGATTATAATTTATTTATACTTATACAATTTTATTTTTTTTATTCTCTTCATTTTATTAAATGCTGAACATTAGAATTAATTACAAAACTATTATTGACTATTAATCACAAAAATAGTATGGATAACAAAAATTTTTAAAAACAACAATACAGTTTCCATCAATATCCTTTTGAAATTATGATTTTCCACGAATATTTTTGCAGTATAACTAAACATTCATCTCAGCATATTCACGTGCATAGCCATGAGCATAAGTTCTAGTATTTTAATTTGTGAGTTATTGTATCCGAAAAATCACATCCCATACAATTCCGCAACAACCGAAAAAGTCGTGAATGTTGGTTGTGTGTGTATAATTAATTATGTATTAAATATTAATTGAGGACCATTTATTTGGTTAGAAGTTAGAACAGAGTTATCGAAGAAAGAAGCTAACAAGTTTGATTAAGTATCCAACTATATATTAATTAAAGTGATTTCCTCGGAGGACCATTTCATCATAAAATTCCTTTTATTTATGAGATCCGAAGTAATTAATGGAGAGAGAAGGTACTACTACTATATGTGTTTTTAACGCGTGTCGTTTGCATATATATTTGCTTCCAATTTCTAAACTCGTGTTAATTTTTATTTATATATAAAAGTTGAATCCGCACCACATCATTTTGGAATTAGATTCTCAACTTAAAAAAAGTGTTTCAATTAATACAGATCAAGCAATTGCAGTTGCGTCAAAACTCATATTAGGTCCTATTAACAATAATTTTACTTCTTCTAGAAACAAAATTTAACGATGATCGTTGCGCTCCAGCCTCCAAATCAACGCAGCTATATAATTAATATATCAATACCTCATCCTTTATAGAATCGGTCTCTTTTCAACAATGGATTTTGTTGAAGAATTTCGGACAGAATTTAAACTATATATTAAAACTACTTCAATTAATTTTACTAATATAAAAGTATATCACCTCTCGATTAAAGAAAATCTTTAAATTTAATTTCCAAGTACCTTCTCCCAAATTCTGAAAAAAATTAAAGCGAGCGAGTTCCAAAGTGCACGATATGGAAGTGTTATCAGTGGCGGAATTAGAAAATTGAAATAAAGAAAGCTAGATGAATAGATATCATATAATTAATTTTATTTTATGAGGGGGCTAATATATATTGTCAAAGTTAAAAAAGTTTAAAGAATAAAAATGAAAAACTTTAATTTATAGGAGTAACTTAGCTCTCTGTCACTCACTGTTATGGTATTATTGTGGAGTCCGGCTAGTATGACATCGGTGTCATATGACACTAACTTCAAAATTGATTGAATAGATTTTAAACGACTAATCTAAACCGTTCAAACCAATTTACTTTATGAGTGATGCGTTTACATTCAAATTTTTATATTTTCGAGTTATTTTAGTATCAAATCAAGCGGTAAAAAATGTTGAAAAATGAATGTATCAAAATTAACTTAAAAACTCACACATTTGACCGCTTGACTTGATACTAAATAAATTCGAAAAATTATAAATTTTGTATGTAAGCGTACAATTAATGAAGTAGATCGGTTTGAACGGTTTGGATTCACTGTTTGAAGTCGATTTGATAGGTTTTGGAGTTGATGTTATATAGGCTGAAATGACATTGATGTTATAGTAGCCAGACTCATTACGAGTGATCAGAACTCAGAAGACGCCAATATTGTAGATGTAATTAAGAGTGATGTCAGGTAGGTTGGAATGATTAGAGTGAATTCTTAACGGTCAGAAGAAGAAGAAAACAACTATTTAGAGCGAACCACATGCAAAGGTGCATAGCATGATTATTCTCCAAGAGGCATAGCAATAGTATAGGTACCTTAACTCCATTATTAGCTTTGTATCTTTTTCTATAGCAAGTGCGAATATTAATTTCACTACTTTTCTAAGCAGTTCAAATACATGACATAATTTTGTGTGTGGTACTGGTACTGGTACTGGTTGTCAATCATTACTTTTTTCACTTTAATTTAGTGCCTTTTTTTCAACCAAATATTAAACTTAGGTAAATTTCATCTATCCTAGCTATCGAGGGGAATAATTGCAAATGGAAACTAGTCCGTTAAAATAATAAAATAAAATCAAAGTGGTGCCTTTTCTTATACGCAAAAAAATACACTTCTAATTTGGCATGCATCCTAATACGTAGGGATGTATTGAGCACTTTTCTTTTCTTTGGAAAAAGGTGTTGAAATCACCCTTTTCCTTACAAGGGGTGGGTGCACTGCCACTAGCCTTGTATTTCTATTATTAATTTAAGATGTGGACCCGGTGTTAGTAGGAG
>JAJGRW010003951.1:0-24505 GCA_025461045.1 Carex parvula | reverse complement strand
ATCAGCATAGTCTCAATGGCACATGATAGAAAATTTGAGGACACAATCATTTCCCCAAATATATTATAGACAACACTAAGGAAGTAAAGATGGATCCTTTCTAGTTCAGGCAAATTTTTGTCGGGTTACTAAAACCGACCCAACATTTCATGCGACTCCAGTTCAAGTTGTGAAGAGAATATTTGCTTTTAAGGCATTCAGAAATGGCTTCATGAGGTGCACTAAGAAAAGCTATTATTACTCATTCCTATCCTTGGAGTTCAATAGTTTTTATTTAAAGAAAACTAGAGGCCTCTAAATTTCATTAATCGTATGCATGTGATACTAAAAAGTAGTGAGAGAATGAAATGTTTACATTATTTTACTGTTTATTTCTCCCTATCTATTGCTAAATACTAGCTGACAAACTCGTTAGCTATCTCCGTCGTCATAAATTGCACCATTTTGATCTCTCTAAAAAAAATTTGCATCTTTCTTTTCATATGACAAATTTTGAAGTTCAATAGGTGGTACTAAAATATTTGACAATCCTAGCTGCCTCCCTGTTCCAAGTTCTAATGCGTGCCTGGTTCTTTATCTCCTCTACTAATAAATTTTGCAAGTATTAATACTGCATTAATTTTTTTATTCAAATTTATTTGTAAAATGAGCGTCATACCGGGTTCGATGGAGACAACCCGTCCAACATCCAACTAGAGGAGATAAAGAACCAATGGCAGATGTCCATGATGAATAGAATAACGGATCTGATTAGAGCATGAAGTAGTTCAACTTTACTGGTATTTGCTTTGCTTTTTATTTCACTCGCCTGTTTACAGGAGCATGAAGTTGTTCAGGCTTTTTTCAACCTTACTTGGAATTTTTTTTTTTTACTTTTTTTTCAATTTACTGGTAGTTCTTTTGTTTTTGTTTGTTTTTGTTTATGTAATTTTTTTTCTGTTAAGGGGTTATTTCTTAAAACTGTAATTTATTTTATAAACCAACTGTGGTTAATGTAAAATAGGAATTAGACTCCTATTATTTCTCCAAAAAAAAAACCATTTAGCACTTATATGGGCGTCGTGCAAATTGTCGCGTTTTTCTATCTTCTCATGCAAGACCTGTAGTGTATGTAACAATATATGACAATTCGTAAAATCTAACAAAATATGTATCTAACGTGACACGATGCATGCTAAGAGCATGTATTACATATATCCCACAAACCAACTCCTACGTACCACATTCAAGGCGGCTCTACATGAAGTAAATAAGGTCAATTTACTTTCATTTTGTTTTCAAAATTTATGTTTTATATTTAATTTTATATATAATCTAGAGTAAACGTTATAGGCATTAAATGAATAGATATTATGAAAGGAACTAGAGTGTTGTTGCTCCAAAACCTAATGGAATTGACTTCAAACAATGAATTCAAACTGTTAAAATTGATCCACTTATTATTGTGTATACATGTAAAATTTATGAATTTTAAATTAATTTAGTATAAAGTAAAAAAATATGAAAAATAAATACATTAAAATTAACTTATAAATCTTTTGTTTTTTTACCTCTTGATTTTATACTAAATTAATCTGAAAATTTAAATTTCGCATGTAAATTCATCGCTCGTGAAGTAGATCGGTTTGAGCGGTTTGAATTCGTTATTTGAAACCCACTAGTACAGAAAACGCTAGTAACCACGGTCAAAAAACAGACACGGTTTTCGAACCGTGTCTACGGGAGTCATGTACAATAGGGTTGCTAAATTTTACACGGTTTTCGCACCGTGTACAAAAACACTAATTAATCACGGTTTTTTCTTAAAAACCATGTATAATCCAAAAAAATCGCTGATTTTTTCGCCAAAAGTTATCATACACGGTTTTTAAAGTAAAACCGTGTATAAAAACACACATCCTACACAGTTTTTAATAAAAAACAATGAATAATTGAAGATTTTTTTTTTTTTTAAATCACATGAAACCCTAGATCTGAATTCAAATCAAATTCTAGATCTCAATACCAAAAACACTAAACTAAATTTTAAATATAAACACTACAGCACTACATTTACCAATATATAAACAACAATTACAATTACATCACATATTATTAGTTACATGAATAACATTCTAACTAAAATTAAATGAAAATATAACAAAAAAACCCTAGATCTGAGACTTCATACATAAAAATATGGTAAAGGACAAAAAAATCGAAAAATCGAAATGAAATACTTAATCGGAAACTTCAACTCAAGTTTTGGCTCTTCCCTTTGTTTTTTTGCAATTCTGAATTTGAAAAATGGCATAGCAATTAGCAACGCATGCATCTTCTCGCAAGCTTTCCGAAAAGTGGTCATTTGCTGAATCAGACACTCGAGCGTCGTTTTATGGCTATTTGAAGTTTCGTCATCGGAAATTGTCTTTTCGGTGAAGATATCGCCTCTCTTGCCTTATCTCTCTCTCCTAGCCTCATTATTTATATTTACTTGACTCAGAGAACGGCCATGTACAACCTACAGGGAAGAGATACTTTAGAAATAACTTGAAAAAAATAGAGAGAGATGCATTACAACATGAAGGCACTGATCGATGACGTGGAAAAGTTTGTATTTCTTTCATCACACACGGACTACACATTAAAACCATGTAAAATTTTATTGTTGGTACATCTCATATACTACCGTCCGAAAATGCGTTCCATAACTTCTGAAAATGCCCTGCAATATTCATACACGATTTTTAATAAAAAAAATTGTGTACAATTTGATCAAATTGTACACGGTTTTACTGTTTACAACCGTGTATGAATGTTGGAGCACATTTATACATAGTTGTAAACAGTAAAACCTGTACATTTGATCATATTTCGGAGCAAATTTTCGGAACAGTGTTTTTTTTATTTGGACACGGATTTAGTGGAAATTTTGAGCAAACGTGTATAATATACAATATATACTTTGCGTTTCTGTACTAGTGAGTTAATCTGATAAGTTTTAAAGTTAAGAGTTTAGTGAGCTTAAGAATACCCTAGTACTACTCTAGATATTATAGATATGTTCATAAAAATTAGAAGGACAAAAAAAAAAAAGGAGGAACGACATAGAATTAATGCAGACTCAAAGAAGTTTCTCTTGTGAGCGGGGATTTTTTTTCTTTTATGATAGTAGGCTAAGTTAAGGGCTCACTAATTTTAACATTTTTTAAGAGGATACTATATATATTTAACATAATCAAATAAAATATTAATATTAATGGGTATAAATATCCTGCAAATTATTACATTTATTTTGTTAATTAATCAATCTCTTTCTAAATTTAAGTTGTTAAAATAGACGGTCAATATTTGTTTTTTATATTTTCAAATATCCTTTTACATGTGGTAGTTTGTTAATTAAAATATGCTTTTATTCGTGATTGATGTCATTTTATAATAAATATCCAAAGAAACTTGAAGTAGAAACCTTGTGTCCTACGTAGTGTTGTTATTGGACTGAGGTGACTGTTAGTGTTGTGATTTAGAAGCTAATTATAAGATTATTGTATTCTAAAATTTGTAATGAAAAGTTCCAAAAGAATATAGAACTTTTTTTTCGGACGGCTTCTATAATAAGTGAAATACTGACATTATTTCATTTTATGAAGCACACATAGCACAACTCGCTAATTAAACCTTTTCACTTCATGTCAATATTTAATTCGAACAGGTATTACTAAATCTCAATTCATACTTTTTTTCTGTTCAGTGCGACCCGATTTTTTTTGTTACCATCCGTTAAAACTGAATAAACGAAGTTAATATAATTTAAAAAAAAAATTAAAAAATACTAGGGGCGCCATTAAATCTGCGCTCCTTAAAAGCAGCACAGAAACTACAGTTTCTAATTGTTTCTTCCTAAATAGCAGTGTTCTAAATAGCGCGCTATAGCGCCACTATAGCGTTTTTGGACCCTAAACGCTAAGCTATGGCATGAAAATACGCTAATTGCGCTACGGCCGCTATAGCGCATAGTGTAGCGCGCTATGCATATTGGGCTTTTTTAGACAATTTATATGGGCTTAATAAAGATCCATAAAATTTATTTTGTATAAAAAAAATAGAATGAATCATGATGCTTAAGATATTTTGTATAGAAAAGATCGATAGTTTATGATATTATTATGGATATTTTGAACCATGGACTTTTGTACTAGTTCAATATGAATATTATAATTTCTTAATTAATTTGGTGTTATTTATTGTTCTATGAAACTTTAGATAATATTAATATATAGTACAAATATATAATATAATTTTTGTAAAAAAAAAAACTATTTGGAATAGCTTCCGCTATAGCTACGCTATTCGTTATAGTTTTTTTTATAGCCTTCCCGCTATGACGCTATAAACGCTATTTAAAACATTGCTAAATAGCAATACAGATTTAATTTGTGCTTCACCTATAGTGGGGACGCAAATATATCTTCTATGCTTAATCTAGGTTCCTGGTATATTTTTTCAAAAATCATATTAACATTGTATATTTATTTTCCAAGATGGTAATAAAAAAAATTGGCACTGCGACAAGCTTACAGTTTACCACAATTAATAGAAATTCAAGTATAGTTCTTTAATAATCTGCATCGATATATTTCAATTTTTTCAAAAATTATGTTAACATTGTATATATTTTTACAAAATAGTAACCCAAAAAATCGACATTGCGACAAGCGTACAGTAATGGAGAAACGGAGGATGCAGTGTAATTTCAACTGTGTTTGTGTCCGGTTTGCCCTTTGGAAACGGCCTTACACCTCCTATTTTGCTGCAACTACGCAAAAAGGGTCTGGGCTAAGATAGCGGACATCATTGGGTTGCAACTGCTTGAGGTGAGGGACACAGTGTCAGATACATGGCATGGCACAGGATGCTCACAAAGTTCAAAGGAAGGATTTTCAAGTGGAAGACAAGAGGACCGGTACTGATGACTTCTGCTTGCTGGCACATCTGGTGCCAAAGGAATGATAAGATCTTCAGGGGAAGATAATCGCACCAGAACGAGTTGCAAAAAAGCGGTACAAGCGGCGGAGCAATGGATCAAATATTGCTAAAAAGATGAAGTGATTGGAAACGTTGAGGCTGAAACCCAGTTCACCTGTTATTGTTGAATAGTTGCTTTGGGTTTATGATACAGTGAACTGTGATGTAATTTTCTTTCAACTTGGTAGCCTCGACCAAGATTTCAAAAAAAAAGACAAGCGTACAGTATACCACATTTAAGAGAAATTCAAGTATAGTTCTATAATTTTTTTTGGAGCAAGTGTGTATATATTCAAGGGAAAAATTTTAGTGTACCCATATACATTTTTGAAATAGCCAATATTCTCATCAAAACACCGTAACAGTCAATATCCCCATACAAATTTCAAATTCTTTCTTCTATCTCCTTTTAATCATTTAATTTTTTATTAAATTATTTTAAAATTTAAATTGACCATTATGTCCTTCAAATTTCAATGGAGGTGGCTGTACCTTTCTTCTCTGTTCTTCACAACTATTTCCTTCGTATTTCATTATGTGTTTGTCAGCAATCAAGACTGCTATCGTCGATTGCCCTCAAAAATGAGATATGCAAAAATAAAAATGTTATTTTCTGCGTGGTGAAAATGCCCAAAAGAAATAAAAAATATCTTTTTTTTTTCTTTATAATCTTTGATTGGCTGGATCAATTCATGGTGTTGTTGTGCATAGAAATTGAAAATTAGCTGTTGCTCTCTTGTTATCAAATGAAAGAATTGAATTTTACTGAGCTCCTCTCCTTATCACCGTCACCGTAGTAGCACCCAGAGGCAAGCATGGCTGGTTCAAACCTGCAATAATATGTTGATTCCTTAATTTCAATACGAAACATTGAAATGAAAACATTATGTAGTAACCAAGGGTAGATTATATTAAAACCCAAAAACTAAAAACTAAAATTTTGCTGACACAACAACCTCCCTAGAAGCCAAAAAAGCAATATTGAGTCTAAGAAAAATTGAAACTACCCTTTTGTAAAAGAACTGGTACCAGTACTCAGTTTACTTCAGGTACTAAAAGAATGGCACATGATTGAATAAAGGATAGGCAGAGGAGGGTTTCAGAGCCTTAGGGTTTGGAAGAGTCTTAGTTTTACCAGTGCTCAGTACTCATCCAATCAATATACAAATAAGGACTAAATCCTTATTTTTCCTTAAAACCCATATGAGTACTTAGTTGTGAAAGTAATTTTTTGTATTTCTTTTTGTCGTGTATAAGATGTACAAACATTAGTTTGTCTTTTGAAATGAATCTTTAGCTCAAACATTTGGACAGAGTTCCTAAATCTTCATGGGAATGATGGTTTGACCATCAAGATCCTTATAATACTTAATTTCGTAATTTGAATTATCAATTTTTACAAACAGATCCTCAAACTTACTAGATCATGAATATTGAAAGTGTCAGGGCATCATTTTTTTTTCACATTTTGTTAGAGATAATAGCATACATGTCTAGCGCCATTTTGTAATATCATAGGGACCAAAAACATGCCAGGGTTAAGGCATAGTGTCTGATGTTGTTTAGGGTGTCTAAGTCTCTGGATTTGGTGAGGGGTTAACGTTCATCCCCTTATTTGCTTATGGTGTGAAGGACAAGGTGTTGTGATCTGAGTTTGACCCCCTTTTTTATTCAATTTTTTATATTTCATTATGGAAAAACATGTATGAATCATGTGCAAGCCTGTATCTAATGTTCATGCTTGGCTTCATTTTTTACAAGATTCTAAATAGCTTATTTCCTCAAATTTTAACTTATGAAGGGCAGTTCTGGCATTCACAGCATGTTGTTTTGTTATTTTTGTATAGAACATGTCACAACTCCAAATTAGGCGTTTTTGGTCTCTAAAATTCCAGGAAGTCGTGACCTGTGGTCTTGAGCTATATCAAATTTGAGTGTTTCTCAGGATCAGTTCTGTACCAGCTGTACCAGTTTTTTTTTTTTTTTTTAGTATTTGAACTTTAAAAGGCCACCAAAAATTACATAAAAATCCTAAATGGAAATTTTGTTTCTGTTTACTCATGAAAGTGTGCTTTATCAGCCTATAAAGCAGTTTTGATTAATTCATATCTTTAAAATACTTTTTATTTTTGGTTTGTAACAAGTGTTGGTTTTGGGGTTTATTGGTACCAGCAGTACATGGCTTGGTTCAAGCTGACCTTTGCTACCTGATGCAATGTTTGGGCATGCTTAAAGTTTGTGTTGGGCCTTAGAGCATGGACACTAAGCTAACAAGAGAAATTTAGAGATTAAAAAGGAAGAAACTGAATTTTTAAACCAAATTTCATTTTTAACATGTTCTTAGACTTCTATTAGAAAGAGTGAAGATGTTTTGCAATAAGGACCTTATGGTTATTTCTATTTACATTTTTGTTTACAGAAAGAAATGAATAAAGATTTTTATGAAGAGATAAAAGCATAAATCAATTACATTTCACAACACAAAAACGAATAGAAAAAAATAGATGCTCAACCACATACAAATAACAACCAAATTCCCAACAACAATCAGATACAAAAGTTCAGTAAATTACATATAAAAAATCTGTCAATACATAACAAAAGATACTGGTACTGTTCACAATATCTTAGAACTTCCAATTCAAAACACAAAATGAAATTAAATAAAGTAGAAAGCTAAATATTTCTTCTTGAAGACAAGCTTTTTTCTTTGATCCAGCTTTATCTTTGCTCATAACTCTACAAAAGAGCTACAAATTAGAGCATGTATATACATGATTGCAATCACAGCCAGATCACCAGGTATGCATTTGAGCATCACTTAAATGAAAAAAATTCTCATTTTCTCATTTCACATGCAAATCAAGGAAAATAATGTTTATATGAAACCTGCTTGGAAGACCTCCCAATTTTGGATATAAATAGTTTGATAAATATCCATCCTCACTGTTCCAGGTAATTAATGACTTACACAATAAAAAACAAAATAAAGAATCAAACAATTATCCTTCACAAGTAATAACATCCACATTTTCACTACAAATATCAAGAGCCTCTAGCTCTGGCTTGTCTACTAATAATTCTCATAAAAATAGACATTGGAAAAAGAAAAGGAATCATGAGAAAGATCACCAAATATGCATTTGGGTATAGCTAGAATTATTTGAATTACTAGTAACAAAAGACTAACTTCAAATTAGAAATTTCAGGCTCAACTCTAAATGAGAAAAGTGGGAGTTACGGTAAATTCATTTTGTTTTCACCAATTTCAACTAAATCCTCAAAATCAAATTTTCTAGCGAAGAAAGGAAGGGAGTATTACAACAGCGGAAGGAAATATTAAGCGTGAAGAGGAAGCGTCCTTTCATTTTCTTCTTCTATTCAATCATGTTTAAACATTAATGACCATGTCCATTCACAATCAGAGAGGCATACTGGTCCATTTAAATTTAAAATAATTTAATAAAAGATTAAATAATTAAAAGGGGATAGAAAAAGAATTTGAAAATTTGTATGAGAATATTGACTATTACAGTGTTTTGATGAGGATATTAGCTATTTCAAAATTTTGGTATGGTACAATGGAAAGTTTTCCCTATATCAAAAGGTACTTAGAAAAGCAGTACATAGCAAAAGTCAACCTATGCAGCTATGCTTTTCAATATATTAAAACCCGCTAGATATAGATTTGGACCAACGGGCATGACAACGGACCGGCGTCCCGTCGGTTTGTTTCTTCAGATTACAAGTCGGAAGAAAACAAATTGAAAACCTTTCCTTCCCAACGATTGAGCAGTCAACAGTGTAAGTCTGAATTTTACTGTTGCGTTGTTGACGTAGCAAAGCGTGACGGATCAAAACAAAAATATTAGAGCATATTCTTCATGCAGTTTGAAAAATTGAATTAATTTGTCAAATCAATAAATCGAACCTTTTTTCCATCCTGCAATTTCCTGACAAGTATGTAGGAAGATGCCATATTAATACTGCAAAGTAATTGTAACATACTTAGCAATATACATGGACTTTCTATTGGCTAATTGCAAATCGAACATAGTAATATCTATCAGTTTTTGGAGATGGTATGAGATTTTCACAAATAGCAATTGAGTTTTTTAATGACATTGCATTCAGAATGCAACCGCTAGCAAAATAATCGATTCTAAAATTTATAAAAATTCCCTCACTTGGTCTCAAAATTTAATTTCTAAGATGTATAAAATTCTTTCTTTTCAAATTTTGGACTCCAAATCAATTAAAATTAATTGCACAAGTACAAAGCCTTTTGAAATTAACTTTTAACTTAATTTCAATTATTTTAAATTTAATTCATTCAAATTTTATTAATAAGATGGTCCACCAATTTAGACAAATTGCAAATTATAAGGATATTGTCAGTGCTGATATGGGACTTGCAATTTTAAATGCAAGAGTGGGAAGCATTTGCTAATGTAGAATCTTAATAAATTAGGAGTTTGTCTATAAACTTTTGCAGTTACTTTGCAGATGTCATATGTATCTCTATCTCTGTAATTGTAAAAATTGTTCTCTTTACTGATTTTGAAAAGTTAATTCTTTTTGTCAATTCAACGACATTGAATTATACGACCGGAAACAATCTAAATGGACATGCCTCTTTGATCTTCTACGGTTTTCCTATTCCATTTAATCCGGGAAATAAATGGACACAATCTGGTACACAAAAGCTTACAGAGGTTATTTTCTAAAATATTAATAACCAAAACAGCAAAGTTCGAAAATCTCTTTATCTTATTACTAATTACTATACTTTAAAAATTGGTGGAATTTGGAAACTATACCAGTTTTATTGAATAAAAAAAATTAGGAAAAATAGAAGTTATGTTCGCATTTTATTAACCGTAATTGATTATAAAAAATAAATTTTAAAAAATAAATAATCTTATAATGGATGTACAAATAGAATACTGGATAAATAAAAAGACCCACTGTGTTCCGTCTTGACTATCTTCTCTGATTTGTGAAGTTCCACTGTGTTGTAACATCTTCTGCTAGTTCTTCGATTGTTTCGAATATCTCGCGAAACAATCTTTTTGAGAAAAAACCCTGGTACAAAAGGTAAAATTAAAGTTGAAAGAAAAAAGGGAATTAATATTAAGAATTATGTTTTTAAATGATGTCTCTCATATGCAGGGCGGAGCCAGAAATTTTCTTACTACGAATGGGTATCATTTTACTAATAAATTATATCGAAAATAAGATTCAAATCAAAAAATTTGAAAAAAAAAAAATAGAGGTCAAAATGGGGTCAATTGACCCCATTAATACACCATGGCTTCGCCCTGCTCATATGTGAACTATTTCTTCTATTCGATCTCTTGCTGGTCTGATGATCTCCACTGCATGACAGCCTCATGACAGGCTCTCACAAAACAGTCTTATCGCTCTCTCCACTGTACAAACAATGTGATCAGCATTATATCTGTCATCTCTTTAGCCTTTTCCTTGTCCAGAAGCATGGTTGCATAATCCATATCTTCATTTAAAATTGCATTGTATTGAGGGAATGAGATGCTAACTATTTTATTATATATGTCTTTAAGAAGACACAATCTCTAAATAAATGCATTGTAGTTGTTTAAATGTCAAAATATAACGGTTAGATGTGATCTATATCATTTTTTCTATGTGATAATTTAAAATTTAAATTTTAAGTTAAAAGTTGAATGTCAAAATAAAAATGTTACGTGGAGAGTCAGTATTTAATCTAGTGACAAAAGCAATATTCTATTGTGGGGAGGTCGTAGGTTCGAAATTCAAATGAAAACAGTTGGGTGACTTAACCTCCAACTTTACTTAAAAAAAAAAACCATTATGATCTTCTCTGTACAATTTTTTGTCACGGTGTGACTAAACGTGATATTTAATAGAAATTATGTACCTTCTCTATACAATTTTTTTTACAATTTTCGTCTAAATATATATCACGTTTAATCATTAATTGTTACGTATATAAGTCGCCAATTTATCTAGTTACATCACATATCACTTCAATATTTAAAACACTAACCACCTCGAATATTCTATTGGTTCCACTTCACTAAATGTAACTTTGACTAAACATGATATTTCATAGAAATATGTCTTCTCTGTACAATTTTTTACAATTTTCGTCTAAATATTTTATCATGTCAGGTCATTAATTGTTACATATATAAATCAAGAATTTATCTAGTCAGCATTACATATCACTGCACTATTTAAACACACCAGCTGCCTAAAACAATAGCCACCTCGAACATTCTCTTTGTCCCACTTCAGATAGCATTTAATGCGTTTCTATCAAATTTTGAAACTAATACGATTTTAGTAACTGTATCAATGCTGACTATCTAAATCGCTTATTAAGAGTTGCAACCATTCATTTATTATGTACAATAAATTGCCTCCTGTGGGACCATCTTCTCAGCCTTAACATATTAAATAAAGGAAAAACGAAAATAATAAGTTCTCTATAGTTTAGGAATATACGTAATTCACACCACTATTGGGTGATACATAATTTTTCGTATAAATTGTTACAGGTTCGAAATTAAATTCACTTTTTTCAGAACTTTGACGGCGGCTGTCAAGGTTATATTTCTAATAAAATTCTTATTTTTGACCCGATCCAACTTGATATAACAGAATAGACCAAACATAACATATTTTTAGTCTGATCCGTTAGTATAACATAATAAATCGGGTCTGGATCATGCATTTTCCGACCCAAAATCTGAGGGATCGGGCCGGAACATGACCCGTAATCCAAATCGGTTTTGTCTTTCACTTTCGTTTTTCATTTTTCTCATATTTTGAAATAAGGTAATGTATGTGGACCGAGTTATCCCATACTACATAAAAAAAAAAAATTATCATGCTTCATGATAGAAATGTAGGGCACATGATCCAATTACCTCTTGGCTCACACTTGAATTCATATCATCCGTTATTTTTATTTATACCATTTTAAGAAAATAAATTAATAAAATAACCATCGTTTTTGGTCAATTCTAATTCTAGCACGGCCGCACCGGCATTCTGCGGACCCATTTGAGTGGGACCGCAGAATACCGGAGCGGACCCCCATATGGGGCCGCAGAATGATTCTGCGGACCCCTTTTTTTCCTTTTTTTTCTGTTGTTTTACGAGGCACCCAGCGGTCAAAGCTCAAAATTAAAACAATTCTGCGGTCAAAGCTCAAATTAAAAATTGTTTTCTAAATGATTTTTAGGGATCCGTGCAGTGAGGGTTGAAACTGAATTAAAAAAAAAAAAAGGGGTCCGCAGAACCTTCTGCGGCCCCATATGGGGGTCGCTCCGGTATTCTGCGGCCCCGCTCAAATGGGTCCGCAGAATGCCGGGCGGCCGTGCTAGAATTAGAATTGACCAAAAAACGATGATTATTTTATTAATTTATTTTCTTAAAATGGTATAAATAAAAATAACGGATGATATGAATTCAAGTGTGAGCCAAGAGGTAATTGGATCATGTGCCCTACATTTTCTATCATGAAGCATGATAATTTTTTTTTTTTATGTAGTATGGGATAGACTCGGTCCACATACATTACCTTATTTCAAAATATGAAAAAATGAAAAACGAAAGTGAAAGACAAAACCGATTTGGATTACGGGTCATGTTCCGGCCGATCCCTCAGATTTTGGGTCGGAAAATGCATGATCCAGACCCGATTATTATGTTATACTAACGGATCAGACTAAAAAATATGTTATGTTTGGTCTATTCTGTTATATCAAGTCGGATCGGGTCAAAAATAAGAATTTATTAGAAATATAACCTTGACAGCCGCCGTCAAAGTTCTGAAAAAAGTGAATTTAATTTCGAACCTGTAACAATTTATACGAAAAATTATGTATCACCCAATAGTGGTGTGAATTACGTATATTCCTAAACAATAGAGAACTTATTATTTTCGTTTTTCCTTTATTTGATATGTTAAGGCTGAGAGAAGATGGTCCCACAGGAGGCAATTATTGTACATAATAAATGATGGTTGCAACTCTCAATAAGCGATTTAGATAGTCAGCATTGATACAGTTACTAAAATCGTATTAGTTTCAAAATTTGATAGAAACGCATTAAATGCTATCTGAAGTGGGACAAAGAGAATGTTCGAGGCGGCTATTGTTTTAGGCAGTGGTGTGTTTAAATAGTGCAGTGATATGTAATGCTGACTAGATAAATTCTTGATTTATATGTAACAATTAATGACCTGACATGATAAAATATTTAGACGAAAATTGTAAAAAATTGTACAGAGAAGACATAATTTCTATGAAATATCATGTTTAGTCAAAGTTACATTTAGTGAAGTGGAACCAATAGAATATTCGAGGTGGTTAGTGTTTTAAATATTGAGAGTGATATGTGATGTAACTAGATAAATTGGCGACTTATATACGTAACAATTAATGATTAACGTGATAAATATTTAGACGAAAATTGTAAAAAAAAATTGTATAGAGAAGGTACATAATTTCTTAAATATCACGTTTAGTCACACCGTGACAAAAAATTGTACAGAGAAGACAAATGGTTTTTTTTTTAAGTAAAGTGGAGGTTAAGTCACCCAATGTTTTCATTTGAATTTCGAACTACGACCTCCCACAAATAGAATATTGTTTTGTCACTAGATTAAATACTGACTCTCCACGTAACATTTTTATTTTGACATTCAAACTTTTAACTTAAAATTTAAATTTTAAATTATCACATAGAAAAAATGATATAGATCACATCTAACCGTTATATTTTGACATTTAAACAACTACAATGCATTTATTTAGAGATGTGTCTTCTTAAAGAACATATATAATAAAATAGTTAGCATCTCATTCCCTCAATACAATGCAATTTTAAATGAAGATATGGATTATGCAACCATGCTTGGACAAGGAAAAGGCTAAAGAGATCACAGATAATGCTGATCACATTGTTTGTACAGTGGAGAGAGCGATAAGACTGTTTGTGAGAGCCTGTCATGAGGCTGTCAGCAGTGGAGATCATCAGACCAGCAAGAGATCGAATAGAAGAAATAGTTCACATATGAGCAGGGGCGAAGCCATGGTGTATTAATGGGGTCAATTGACCCCCATTTTGACCTCTATTTTTTTTTTTTTTTCAAATTTTTTGATTTGAATCTTATTTTCGATATAATTATTAGTAAAATGATACCATTCGTAGTAAGAAAATTTCTGGCTCCGCCCTGCATATGAGAGACATCATTTAAAAACATAATTCTTGTAATATTAATTCCCTTTTTTCTTTCAACTTTAATTTTACCTTTTGTACCAGGGTTTTTCTCAAAAAGATTGTTTCGCGAGATATTCGAAACAATCGAAGAACTAGCAGAAGATGTTACAACACAGTGGAACTTCACAAATCAGAGAAGATAGTCAAGACGGAACACAGTGGGTCTTTTTATTTATCCAGTATTCTATTTGTACATCCATTATAAGATTATTTATTTTTTAAAATTTAATTTTTTATAATCAATTACGGTTAATAAAATGCGAACATAACTTCTATTTTCCTAATTTTTTATTCAATAAAACTGGTACAGTTTCCAAATTCCACCAATTTTTAAAGTATAGTAATTAGTAATATAGATAAAGAGATTTTCGAACTTTGCTGTTTTGGTTATTAATTTTAGAAAATAACCTCTGTAAGCTTTTGTGTACCAGATTGTGTCCATTTATTTACCGGATTAAATGGAATAGGAAAACCGTAGAAGATCAAAGAGGCATGTCCATTTAGATTGTTTCCGGTCGTATAATTTCAATGTCGTTGACTTGACAAAAAAAAAAAAATTAACTTTTCAAAATCAGTAAAGAGAACAATTTTTACAATTACAGAGATAGAGATACATATGACATCTGCAAAGTAACTGCAAAAGTTTATAGACAAACTCCTAATTTATTAAGATTCTACATTAGCAAATGCTTCACACTCTTGCATTTAAAATTGCAAGTCCCATATCAGCACTGACAATATCCTTATAATTTGCAATTTGTCTAAAATTGGTGGACCATCTATATTAATAAAATTTGAATGAAATTAAATTTAAAATAATTGAAATTAAGTTAAAGTTAATTTCAAAAGGCTTTGTACTTGTGCAATTAATTTTAATTGATTTGGAGTCCAAAATTTGAAAAAGAAAGAATTTTTATACATCTTAGAAATTAAATTTTGAGACAAGTGAGGGAATTTTTATAAATTTTAGAATCGATTATTTTGCTAGCGGTTGCATTCTGAATGCAATGTCATTAAAAACTAAATTGCTATTTGTGAAAATCTCATACATCTCAAAAACTGAATAGATATTACTATGTTCGATTTGCAATTAGAAATAGAAAGTCAATGTAGATATTGCTAAGTTGTTACAATTACTTTGCAAGTATTATATGCATCTTCATACATACTTGTAATGAAATTGCAGGATGGAAAAAAGGTTCCGATTTATTGATTTGACAAATTAATTCAATTTTTCAAACTGCATGAATGAATATGCTCTAATATTTTTGTTTTGATCCGTCACGCTTTGCTACGTCAACAACGCAACAGTAAAATTCAGACTTACACTGTTGACTGCTCAATCGTTGGGAAGGAAAGGTTTCAATTTGTTTTCTTCCGACTTGTAATCTGAAGAAACAAACCGACGGGACGCCGGTCCGTTGTCATGCCCGTTTGGTCAAATCTATATCTAGCGGGTTTTAATATATTGAAAAGCATAGCTGCATAGGTGACTTTTGCTATGTACTGCTTTTCTAAGTACCTTTTGAATATAGGGAAAACTTCCATTGTACCATACCAAATTTTAAAATAGCTAATATCCTCATCAGAACACTATAATTGTCAATATTCTCATACAAATTTCAAATTCTTTTTTCTATCCCCTTTTAATTATTTAATCTTTTATTAAATTATTTTAAAATTTAAATTGACCAGTATGCCTCTCTGATTGTAAATGGACATGTTCATTAATGTTTAAACATGATTGAATAGAAGAAGAAAATGAAAGACGCTTCCTCTTCACGCTTAATATTTCCTTCCGTCTATTGTAATACTCCCTTCCTTTCTTCGCTAGAAAATTTGATTTTGAGGATTTAGTTGAAATTGGTGAAATAGTTGAAATTGGTGAAACAAAATGAATTTACCGTAACTCCCACTTTTCTCATTTAGAGTTGAGCCTGAAATTTCTAATTTGAAAGTTAATTCTTTTGTTACTAGTAATTCAAATAATTCTAGCTATACCCAAATGCATATTTGGTGATCTTTCTCATGATTCCTTTTCTTTTTCCAATTTCTAATTTTTATGAGAATTATTAGTTAGACAAGCCAGAGCTAGAGGCTCTTGATATTTGTAGTGAAAATGTGGATGTTATTACTTGTGAAGGATAATTGTTTGATTCTTTATTTTGTTTTTTATTGTGTATAGTCAGTAATTACCTGGAGCAGTGAGGATGGATATTTATCAAACTATTTATATCCAAAATTGGGAGGTTCTTCCAAGCAGGTTTCATATAAACATTTATTTTCCTTGATTTGCATGTGAAATGAGAAAATGAGAATTTTTTTCATTTAAGTGATGCTCAAATTCATACCTGGTGATCTGGCTGTGATTGCAATTGCTCTAATTTGTGCTCTTTTGTAGAGTTATGAGCAAAGATAAAACTGGATCAAAGAAAAAAGCTTGTCTTCAAGAAGAAAATATTTAGCTTTCTACTTTATTTAATTTCATTTTGTGTTTTGAATTGGAAGTTCTAAGATATTGTGAACAGTACCAGTATCTTTTGTTATGTATTGACAGATTTTTTATATGTAATTTACTGAACTTTTGTATCTGATTGTTGTTGGGAATTTGGTTGTTATTTGTATGTGGTTGAGCATCTATTTTTTTCTATTCGTTTTTGTGTTGTGAAATGTAATTGATTTATGCTTTATCTCTTCATAAAAATCTTTATTCATTTCTTTCTGTAAACAAAAAATGTAAATAGAAATAACCATAAGGTCCTTATTGCAAAAACATCTTCACTCTTTCTAATAGAAGTCTAAGAACATGTTAAAAATGAAATTTGGTTTAAAAATTCAGTTTCTTCCTTTTTAATCTCTAAATTTCTCTTGTTAGCTTAGTGTCCATGCTCTAAGGCCCAACACAAACTTTAAGCATGCCCAAACATTGCATCAGGTAGCAAGGTCAGCTGAACCAAGCCATGTACTGCTGGTACCAATAAACCCCAAAACCAACACTTGTTACAAACCAAAAATAAAAAGTATTTAAAGAATGAATTAATCAAAACTGCTTTATAGGCTGATAAAGCACACTTTCATGAGTAAACAGAAACAAAAATTTCCATTTAGGATTTTTATGTAATTTTTGGTGGCCTTTTAAAGTTCAAATACTAAAAAAAAAAAAAAAACTGGTACAGCTGGTACAGAACTGATCCTGAGAAACACTCAAATTTGATATAGCTCAAGACCTACAGGTCACGACTTCCTGGAATTTTAGAGACCAAAAACGCCTAATTTGGAGTTGTGACATGTTCTATACAAAAATAACAAAACAACATGCTGTGAATGCCAGAACTGCCCTTCATAAGTTAAAATTTGAGGAAATAAGCTATTTAGAATCTTGTAAAAAAATATGAAGCCAAGCATGAACATTAGATACAGGCTTGCACATGATTCATACATGTTTTTCCATAATGAAATATAAAAAATTGAATAAAAATGGGGGTCAAACTCAGATCACAACACCTTGTCCTTCACACCATAAGCAAATAAGGGGATGAACGTTAACCCCTCACCAAATCCAGAGACTTAGACACCCTAAACAACATCAGACACTATGCCTTAACCCTGGCATGTTTTTGGTCCCTATGATATTACAAAATGGCGCTAGACATGTATGCTATTATCTCTAACAAAATGTGAAAAAAAAATGATGCCCTGACACTTTCAATATTCATGATCTAGTAAGTTTGAGGATCTGTTTGTAAAAATTGATAATTCAAATTACGAAATTAAGTATTATATAAGGATCTTGATGGATTCAAACCATCATTCCCATGAAGATTTAGGAACTCTGTCCAAATGTTTGAGCTAAAGATTCATTTCAAAAGACAAACTAATGTTTGTACATCTTATACACGACAAAAAGAAATACAAAAAATTACTATCACAACTAAGTACTCATATGGGTTTTAAGGAAAAATAAGGATTTAGTCCTTATTTGTATATTGATTGGATGAGTACTGAGCACTGGTAAAACTAAGACTCTTCCAAACCCTAAGGTCTCTGAAACCCTCCTCTGCCTATCCTTTATTCAATCATGTGCCATTCTTTTAGTACCTGGAAGTAAACTGAGTACTGGTACCAGTTCTTTTACAAAAGGGTAGTTTCAATTTTTCTTAGACTCAATATTGCTTTTTTGGCTTCTAGGGAGGTTGTTGTGTCAGCAAAATTTTAGTTTTTAGTTTTTGGGTTTTAATATAATCTACCCTTGGTTACTACATAATGTTTTCATTTCAATGTTTCGTATTGAAATTAAGGAATCAACATATTATTGCAGGTTTGAACCAGCCATGCTTGCCTCTGGGTGCTACTATGGTGACGGTGATAAGGAGAGGAGCTCAGTAAAATTCAATTCTTTCATTTGATAACAAGAGAGCAACAGCTGAATTTTCAATTTCTATGCACAACAACACCATGAATTGATCCAGCCAATCAAAGATTATAAAGAAAAAAAAAAAGATATTTTTTATTTCTTTTGGGCATTTTCACCACGCAGAAAATAACATTTTTATTTTTGCATATCTCATTTTTGAGGGCAATTGACGATAGCAGTCTTGATTGCTGACAAACACATAATGAAATACGAAGGAAATATTAGTTGTGAAGAACAGAGAAGAAAGGTACAGCCACCTCCATTGAAATTTGAAGGACATAATGGTCAATTTAAATTTTAAAATAATTTAATAAAAAATTAAATGATTAAAAGGAGATAGAAGAAAGAATTTGAAATTTGTATGGGGATATTGACTGTTACGGTGTTTTGATGAGAATATTGGCTATTTCAAAAATGTATATGGGTACACTAAAATTTTTCCCTTGAATATATATACACACTTGCTCCAAAAAAAATTATAGAACTACACTTGAATTTCTCTTAAATGTGGTATACTGTACGCTTGTCTTTTTTTTTGAAATCTTGGTCGAGGCTACCAAGTTGAAAGAAAATTACATCACAGTTCACTGTATCATAAACCCAAAGCAACTATTCAACAATAACAGGTGAACTGGGTTTCAGCCTCAACGTTTCCAATCACTTCATCTTTTTAGCAATATTTGATCCATTGCTCCGCCGCTTGTACCGCTTTTTCTGCAACTCGTTCTGGTGCGATTATCTTCCCCCTGAAGATCTTATCATTCCTTTGGCACCAGATGTGCCAGCAAGCAGAAGTCATCAGTACCGGTCCTCTTGTCTTCCACTTGAAAATCCTTCCTTTGAACTTTGTGAGCATCCTGTGCCATGTATCTGACACTGTGTCCCTCACCTCAAGCAGTTGCAACCCAATGATGTCCGCTATCTTAGCCCAGACCCTTTTTGCGTAGTTGCAGCAAAATAGGAGGTGTAAGGCCGTTTCCAAAGGGCAAACCGGACACAAGACACAGTTGAAATTACACTGCATCCTCCGTTTCTCCATTATACTGTACGCTTGTCGCAATGTCGATTTTTTGGGTTACTATTTTGTAAAAATAAATATACAATGTTAACATAATTTTTGAAAAAATTGAAATATATCGATGCAGATTATTAAAGAACTATACTTGAATTTCTATTAATTGTGGTAAACTGTAAGCTTGTCGCAGTGCCAATTTTTTTTTATTACCATCTTGGAAAAATAAATATACAATGTTAATATGATTTTTTAAAAAATATACCAGGAACCTAGATTAAGCATAGAAGATATATTTGCGTCCCCACTATAGGTGAAGCACAAATTAAATCTGTATTGCTATTTAGCAATGTTTTAAATAGCGTTTATAGCGTCATAGCGGGAAGGCTATAAAAAAAAACTATAACGAATAGCGTAGCTATAGCGGAAGCTATTCCAAATAGTTTTTCTTTTTTACAAAAATTATATTATATATTTGTACTATATATTAATATTATCTAAAGTTTCATAGAACAATAAATAACACCAAATTAATTAAGAAATTATAATATTCATATTGAACTAGTACAAAAGTCCATGGTTCAAAATATCCATAATAATATCATAAACTATCGATCTTTTTCTATACAAAATATCTTAAGCATCATGATTCATTCTATTTTTTTTTATATACAAAATAAATTTTATGGATCTTTATTTAAGCCCATATAAATTGTCTAAAAAAGCCCAATATGCATAGCGCGCTACACGCTATGCGCTATAGCGGACCGCTATTACCGCTATAGCGGCCGTAGTGCAATTAGCGTATTTTCATGCCATAGCTTAGCGTTTAGGGTCCAAAAACGCTATAGTAGCGCTATAGCGCCGCTATAGCGTGCTATTTAGAACACTGCTATTTAGGAAGAAACAATTAGAAACTGTAGTTTCTGTGCTGCTTTTAAGGAGCGCAGATTTAATGGCGCCCCTAGTATTTTTTAATTTTTTTTTTTAAATTATATTAACTTCGTTTATTCAGTTTTAACGGATGGTAACAAAAAAAATCGGGTCGCACTGAACAGAAAAAAAGTATGAATTGAGATTTAGTAATACCTGTTCGAATTAAATATTGACATGAAGTGAAAAGGTTTAATTAGCGAGTTGTGCTATGTGTGCTTCATAAAATGAAATAATGTCAGTATTACACTTATTATAGAAGCCGTCCGAAAAAAAAAGTTCTATATTCTTTTGGAACTTTTCATTACAAATTTTAGAATACAATAATCTTATAATTAGCTTCTAAATCACAACACTAACAGTCACCTCAGTCCAATAACAACACTACGTAGGACACAAGGTTTCTACTTCAAGTTTCTTTGGATATTTATTATAAAATGACATCAATCACGAATAAAAGCATATTTTAATTAACAAACTACCACATGTAAAAGGATATTTGAAAATATAAAAAAACAAATATTGACCGTCTATTTTAACAACTTAAATTTAGAAAGAGATTGATTAATTAACAAAATAAATGTAATAATTTGCAGGATATTTATACCCATTAATATTAATATTTTATTTGATTATGTTAAATATATATAGTATCCTCTTAAAAAATGTAAAATTAGTGAGCCCTTAACTTGGCCTACTATCATAGAAGAAAAAAAATCCCCGCTCACAAGAGAAACTTCTTTGAGTCCGCATTAATTCTATGTCGTTCCTCCTTTTTTTTTTGTCCTTCTAATTTTTATGAACATATCTATAAATCTAGAGTAGCACTGGGGTATTCTTAAGCTCACTAAACTCTTAACTTTAAAATTTATCAGATTAACTCACTAGTACAGAAACGCAAAGTATATATTGTATATTACACACGTTTGCTCAAAATTTCCACTAAATCCGTGTCCAAATAAAAAAAACACTGTTCCGAAAATTTGCTCCGAAATATGATCAAATGTACAGGTTTTACTGTTTACAACTATGTATAAATGTGCTCCAACATTCATACACGGTTGTAAACAGTAAAACCGTGTACATTGATCAAATTGTACACAATTTTTTTATTAAAATCGTGTATGAATATTGCAGGGCATTTTCAGAAGTTATGGAACGCATTTTCGGACGGTAGTATATGAGATGTACAACAATAAAATTTTACATGGTTTTAATGTGTAGTCCGTGTGTGATGAAAGAAATACAAACTTTTCCACGTCATCGATCAGTGCCTTCATGTTGTAATGCATCTCTCTCTATTTTTTTCAAGTTATTTCTAAAGTATCTCTTCCCTGTAGGTTGTACATGGCCGTTCTCTGAGTCAAGTAAATATAAATAAGTGAGGCTAGGACGAGAGATAAGGCAAGAGAGGCGATATCTTCACCGAAAAGACAATTTCCGACGACGAAACTTCAAATAGCCATAAAACGACGCTCGAGTGTCTGATTCAGTAAATGACCACTTTTCGGAAAGCTTGCGAGAAGATGCATGCGTTGCTAATTGCTATGCCATTTTTCAAATTCAGAATTGCAAAAAAACAAAGGGAAGAGCCAAAACTTGAGTTAAAGTTTCCGATTAAGTATTTCATTTCTATTTTTCGATTTTTTTGTCCTTTACCATATTTTTATGTATGAAGTCTCAGATATAGGGTTTTTTTTGTTATATTTTCATTTAATTTTAGTTAGAATGTTATTCATGTAACTAATAATATGTGATGTAATTGTAATTGTTGTTTATATATTGGTAAATGTAGTGTTGTAGTGTTTATATTTAAAATTTAGTTTAGTGTTTTTGGTATTGAGATCTAGAATTTGATTTGAATTCAGATTTAGGGTTTCATGTGATTTAAAAAAAAAATTCTTCAATTATTCTTTGTTTTTTTATTAAAAACTGTGTAGGATGTGTGTTTTTATACACGGTTTTACTTTAAAAACCGTGTATGATAACTTTTTGGCGAAAAATCAGCGATTTTTTTTAGGTTATAGTGGTTTTTTAAGAAAAAACCGTGATTAATTAGTGTTTTTTGTACACGGTGCGAAAACCGGTAAAATTTAGCAACCCTATGTTACATGACTATCCCGTAGACACGGTTCGAAAACCGTGTCTGTTTTTTGACGTGGTTACTAGCGTTTTCTGTACTAGTGGGTTTCAAATAACGAATTCAAACACTCAAAACCGATCTACTTCACGAGCGTGAATTTACATGCGAAATTTAAATTTTCAGAATTAATTTAGTATAAAATCACGAGGTAAAAAACAAAAGATTTATAAGTTAATTTTAATGTATTTATTTTTCATATTTTTTTACTTTATACTAAATTAATTTAAAATTCATAAATTTTACATGTATACACAATAATAAGTGGATCAATTTTAACAGTTTGAATTCATTGTTTGAAGTCAATTCCATTAGGTTTTGGAGCAACAACACTCTAGTTCCTTTCATAATATCTATTCATTTAATGCCTATAACGTTTACTCTAGATTATATATAAAATTAAATATAAAACATAAATTTTGAAAACAAAATGAAAGTAAATTGACCTTATTTACTTCATGTAGCTAGAGCCGCCTTGAATGTGGTACGTAGGAGTTGGTTTGTGGGATATATGTAATACATGCTCTTAGCATGCATCGTGTCACGTTAGATACATATTTTGTTAGATTTTACGAATTGTCATATTTTGTTACATACACTACAGGTCTTGCATGAGAAGATAGAAAAGCGCGACAATTTGCAAGACGCCCATATAAGTGCTAATTGGTTTTTTTTTTGGAGAAATAATAGGAGTCTAATCCTATTTTATATTAACCACAGTTGGTTTATAAAATAAATTACAGTTTTAAGAAATAACCCCTTAACAGAGAAAAAATTACATAAACAAAAACAAAAGAACTACCAGTAAATTGAAAAAAAGTAAAAAAAAAAATAATTCCAAGTAAGGTTGAAAAAAGCCTGAACAACTTCATGCTCCTGTAAACAGGCGAGTGAAATAAAAAGCAAAACAAATACCAGTAAAGTTGAAAAAAGCTTGAAGTACTTCATGCTCTAATGATCAGCTCCGTTATTCTATTCATCATGGACATCTGCCATTGGTTCTTTATCTCCTCTAGTTGGATGTTGGGGTTGTCTCCCTCGAACCCGGTACGACTCTCATTTTGAAAATAAATTTGAAATAAAAACAATTAATGCAGTATAAACTTTAATACTTGCAACATTTATTAGTAGAGGAGATAAAGAACCAGGCACGCATTAGAACTTGGGAACAGGGAGGCAGCTAGGATTGTCAAATATTTAGTACCACCTATTGAACTTCAAAATTTGTCATATGAAAAGAAAGATGCAAATTTTTTTCATAGTAGAGATCAAATGGTGCAATTTATGACTACGGAGATAGCTAACGGTTTGTCAGCTAGTATTTAGCAATAGATTGGAGAAATAAACAGTAAAATATGTAAACAATTCATTCTCGTCACTACTTTTTAGTATCACAGCATACGATTAATGAAATTTAGAGGGCCTCTAGTTTCCTTTAAATAAAAACTATTGAACTCTTAAGGATAGAATGAGTAATAATAGCTTTTCTTAGTGCACCTCATGAAGCCATTTCTGAATGCCTTAAAAGCAAATATTCTCTTCACAACTTGAACTGGAGTCGCATGAAATGTTGGGTCGGTTTTAGTACCCGACAAAAATTTGCTGAACTAGAAAGATCCATCTTTACTTCCTTAGTGTTGTCTATATATATTTGGGGAAATGATTGTGTCCTCAAATTTTCTATCAGTGCCATTGAGACTATGCTGAT
>JAJGRW010003950.1:0-16797 GCA_025461045.1 Carex parvula | reverse complement strand
AACAACACATGGGAGCAGCAAAGCGAATTCTTAGGTATATGCAGGTACAACAAGCTATGGTCTGTGGTACAAGGGTGTTGATGAACCGTGTTTGATAGGCTACTGATAGTAACTGGGCAAGCAGCATAGATGATCGAAAAAGCACAACAGGTCAGGTGTTCTTCTTTGGCAACAGCGTAATAAGTTGGAATTCGAAGAAACAGTCAACAGTTGCACTATCAACCGCAGAAGCTGAGTACAATGCAGTAACACAGCAGCATGCCAAGGTGTATGGTTAAGGCGCTTATTGGAAGAGTTAGATTGTGAGCAGAAAGGTGCAACAGTACTCTCTTGTGATAATCAGTCGACAATTGCAATTAGTAACAACCCGGTGCATCACAACAGAACAAAGCACATAGACACTCGGCTCCATTCATACGAGATCTGACTAAGCAAAGATGATAGAGTTGCAGTATGTGAACACGAACCAGCAAGTTGCAGATGTGCTGACCAAATCACTCCCACGAGAGTAGTTTAACTGGTGTCGAGACATGATGAATGTGCTGGGCTTGGATTAAGGGGGGTGTTGAAAATATCCAAGTCAGCAGCAAAATGAATAAATGATGCAGTTTTTTTAGAAGTTTCGGTTTTAGAGCAGTTTTATTTTCTGTTTAGAATTAATTAAAAACTGATTGTAAACTTAGGCAGCAAGTTATCTATTTAGACATGTGCAGGAAGTAGTGGGTAGTTTTTAATTAATATGTCATGTAGTGGGTTGGTTATAGGTTGGTTATATCAGCATTAGTGGAGGTAGTGGGGTGCGAAATTAGGGAGAGGCACCATCTTAATATTGTGTATTTTCTGTTAATGAATCAATGAAGTTGTGAGAGAAAATTCTGCTGCTGTTCTGTTTCTGTTTTTTCTCTCTTTTCCGAAATACTCCAACATATCTATATATGACACAATATATATGCTGCACATTGATGTCTCATTATTTGACCTATAAATCTGACCAATTTATGTACCAAAATCTGTGTTTTAAACCACCAAATCATGTCTTTTACATTGAATATCTATAGAATGTGGTACTTCTGCGTTTTATTCTTACTTTGCAGAAAATAAGCGAAATCAGGGAAGATTGTGAGTTCTGGAACCCTACACACAGGCCGCGTCACATCCGAAGCGGACCGCATCAAACCCTGATGCGACCATAGACGCGATCACTCTTTACACACGCGAGGGACACAGACACGTGGACCGCATCACACTACACGCGGGTCGCGTCAGCCTATTCCGGAAACAAAACAGAAAAGGAAACAGAGGCTCAATGAAGGAAAGTCGGCCAAATGGGCTATATTACGGATCCCTTGCCAGAGAGGGATTCATTCTGCATTTTGGAGAGCAAGAGATAGATTCTAGGGTTTGGACTTGACGGCTAGCTTGGAGACGAAGTGGATAAGCGAAGACAAAAGTTCTTCACGGATCTTCTTTGTATTTCGGGTTTTATCATGACTATTTCTTCTATCATTTGTTTTATTTGCTTTTCGACTATGTGTGAGTAGTTTACTTAGTTTCTAGGGTTACAATGTAGTTTGATACTTTGTTTTGTATGCATGTTGTTTGAATCTGTGTTGAATATTAGTGTTTAATTGTTTGAGTATTATTTTAATTGCTTTGTTGAAGTTAATTGAATGATTCTTGATTGTCTACTGTTAGATGTCTATAGCATCTTTTCTAGTACTTTGGCCTTGATGTTTCTCTCAACCAAACTTAGTATTTGAGGTAGGTTTACGAGCCGTGAGGCGAGACCAATAGTAACCGAGAGGTGAACTTTTCCACTTATCGAGAGGTAGTGGTTACCTTAGTAAACCGGACAATTAACTTAGATTAAAAACCTAAGAAGGTGAAATTGCATTTCCAATACCAAGTTTATTAAGCCAACAAACGAGAGTTGAGGTTTAGGAACATTAGGTTCTGTCAATGAACCCTTACACCAAAGAACAACGCAGAAACAGACAGCTGCTGCATTCACTCAAGTTCCACGCGGGCCGCGTATGAGAGTACGCGAGTCGCGTCTTCTATGCGGACCGTGTATGAAAGTACGTGGGTCGTGTGTGGTACTGAGAGGCAGAGTTGAAGATGAAATAGAAAACCCTGGAAACGCTTTTCTTTATCTGATAAAAACCAAATTTTACTTTCTGTCATTTTAATTATTTTTGTCATTATTGAACTTAGGAAATTAAAACAAACCAAATCAACATTTTCCAACTTCTAGTACCTAATTGATTTTAGTAAAGTCCAGATTAGATTTGAACCGTCCTGTGGATCGATACCTGACTAAACTATACAATAGGATTGTGCACTTGCAGTCTAGTCGGAAGTTAATTCAAGGTTTAAAAGCTACAGCTTGCTGTAGTGAAACTTTGTGATACACTTTTGTGCAATCAAGTTTTTGGCGCCGTTGCCGGGGACGGCATCATTTATATTTTCTGGATTTTTGCTTATTTTAGTTAATCTAGATTTTAATCTGTATCTTTTCTTTTATTTATTCTCTCTTTCAGGAACACACTGGCTTTCATACCACCTCATACGGGTGATTACCATCTCAATAGCAGAGAACCGATACCTGACGCGGACCGCATAGATTTGCACGCGGGCCGTGTAGCTCTTCCCGAAACCGATACAAGATTTGTGCGCTCAGCCCCTGCAGGAACACCTCCTCACGCGACACCCGCATACAAGACACGCGGTCCGTGCAAACCGATCCTAGTAGACAAGGACCTTCCAGCAGAGCAGCAATGAGCAACAACGGAGGCGAATTTGTATTTAAAATCAAAATCAAAATGTTCTGCTTGAAAAAAATATAGCAAATTTGTATTTAAAATCAAATGTTCTGCTTGAATAAAACATAGCAAATTTCTATTCAAAATCAAAATGTTCTGGTTGAATAAAACATAGCAAATTTGTGTTCAAAATTAAAATCTCCTGCTTGAAAAAAACATAGGAAATTTGTGATCAAAATTGAAATGTTCTTCTGGAAAAAAAATAGTAAATTTGTGTTCCAAATCAAAATGTTCTGCTGGAAAAAAACATAGCAAATCTGTATTCAAAATCAAAATGTTCTGCTTGAAAAAAACCATAGGAAATTTATGTCCAAATCAAAATGTTATGCTTGAAAAAAAAACATAGGAAATTTGTGTTCAAAATCAAAATATTCTTCTTAAAAAAAATAGCAAATTTGCGTTCAAAATAAAAATGTTCTGCTTGAAAAAAAATATATAGCACATTTGCATTCAAAATCAAAATGTCATGCTTGAAAAAAAACATAGCAAATTTGTGTTACAAATCAAAATGTCCTGCTTGAAAAATCATAGAAAATTTGTGTTAGAAATCTAAATGTTCTCCTTGAAAAAAAACATAGCAAATTTGTGTTAAAAACCAAAATGTTATGTTTGAAAAAAAAATAGCAAATGTGTTCCAAATCAAAATGTTTTGCGTAAAAAAAACATATCAAATTTGTGTTCAAAATCTAAATGTTCTGCTTGAAAAAAACATAGAAATTTCTGTTCGAAATCTAAATATTCTGCTTGAAAAAAACATAGCAAATTTGTTTGCAAAATCAAAATGTTCTGCTAGAAAACAAATTTGCAAATTTGTGTTCCAAATGAAAATATTCTGCTGGAAAAAAATATAGCAAATTTGTGTTAAAAATCAAAATGTTTTGCTTGAAAAAAAGCATAGGAAATTTGTGTTCTAATTCAAAATGTTCTTCTTGAAAAAAAATAGCCAATTTGCATTCAAAATCAAAATGTTTTGCTTGATAAAAAACATAGCAAAATTGCGTTCAAAATCAAATGTTCTGCTTGAAAAAAAAACATAGCAAATTTGCATTACAAATCAAAATGTTCTGCTTGAAAAAAACATAGAAAATTTGTTTTTGAATTCAAAATGTTCTGCTAAAAAAAAAAACATAGGAATTTGTGTTCAAAATCAAAATATTATGCTTGAAAAATACATAGTAAATTTGTGTTCAAAATAAAAATGTTTTTGCTTGAAAAAAACATAACAAATTTGTGTTCCAAATCAAAATGTTCTGCTAGAAAAAAACATAGCAAATTTGTGTTATAAATCAAAATGTTCTGCTTGAAAAAAAACATAGGAAATTTGTTTTCAAAATCAAAATGTTTTTCTTGAAAAAATAGCAAATTTGTGTTCAAAATCAAAATGTTCTGCTTGAAAAAAAATATAGCAAATTTGAATTCAAAATCAAATGTTCCGCTTGAAAACAAATAGTAAATTTGTGTTCCAAATCAAAATGTTCTGCTGGAAAAAAACATAGCAAATTTGTGTTCAAAATCAAAAAGTTCTGCTTCAAAAAAACATAGGAAATTTGTGTTCAAAATCAAAATATTCTGCTTGAAGAAAAACATAGGAAATGTGTGCTAAAAATCAAAATGTTCTTCTTGAAAAAAAATAGCAAATTTGCTTTCAAAATCCAAATGTTTTGCTTGCAAAAACAAAATAGCACATTTGCATTCAAATTCAAAATGTTATGCTTGAAAAAAAAAAACATAGCAAATTTGTGTTCAAAATCAAAATGTTCGGTATGAAAAAAAAAATAGCAAATTTGTGTTTCAAATCAAAATGTTTTGTTGGAAAAAAACATAGCAAATTTGTCTTCAAATCAAAATGTTCTGCTTGAAAAAAACATAGAAAATTTGTGTTGGAAATCTAAATGTTCTGCTTGAAAAAAACATAGCAAATTTGTGTTCCAAATCAAAACGTTCTGCTTGAAAAAAAAATAGCTAATTTGTGTTCCAAATCAAAATGTTCTACTGGAAAAAAACATAGCAAATTTGCGTTCAAAATCAAAATGTTCTGCTTGAAAAAAAAACATATGAAATTTGTGTTCAAAATCAAAATGTTCTTCTTGGAAAAAAATGCAAATTTGCATTCAAAATCAAGATGTTCTGCTTGAAAAAAAAAATATAGCAAATTTGAATTCAAAATCAAATGTTCTGCTTGAAAAAAAAACATAGCAAATTTGCGTTACAAATCAAAATGTTCTACTTGAAAAAAACATAGAAAATTTGTGTTCGAAATATAAATGTTATGCATGAAAAAAACATTGGAAATTTGTTTTCAAAATCAAAATATTATGCTTGAAAAATACATAGCAAATTGATGTTCAAAATAAAAATGTTCTGCTAGAAAAAAAACACAGAAAATTTGTGCTCGAAATCAAAATGTTTTGTTTAAAAAAAAACATAGAAAATTTGAGTTCAAAATCAAAATATTCTGGTTGAAAAAACCATAACAAATTTGCGTTCAAAATCAAAATGTTCTGCTTGATAAAAACATAGGAAATTATCATTCAAAATCAAAATGTCCGTTTTGAAAAAAACATAGCAAATTTGTGTACAAAATCAAAATGTTCTTCTTGAAAAAAAACATTGTTAATTTGTGTATGCACGCGAATAATAATTTACACACGAGTAGATTTTGTTCTGAAAAGTCCAACGAAAACAAAAATAGCTCTCAGCAAAAAGAGAAATGCTTTTTTTTCTGAGTAAAAATGGAGGCCTGAACTTAGATATAATAGCTGAAAGCAATTTAGACAACCAAATTAGAAGGACCAAGAGTTTTTACTGGTCATAACATACAATTTTCATTGTTAGTGAAAATTGCAAATTTCTGGCAACCATAATCATTTCTTTATCTCTGATTAAAAGATTTATGAAAGTAGATGAGACTGCACAAAGATAATTACCAAGATAGATATGACTGCAGCAAATTATTTGTAATCTTTAGAGAAAAAAATCATATTTGCAAAATCAATGTCTGACATCAATTGAAGTAGAAGCATTTTGAGGGTCGTGTGGAGTGTTGCTTTACATTCAGAGACAAAAATAGAAAGACTACAGCAGGCTAAAAGCAGTGGTACCATTTCTCTCTCTCCCTCTCTTTCTCTCTATTTCCCAATGGAACCGTGCATGCATGTTATCTCTAAAGGAAAGAGATACCGACAGAGTTCACTTTCTCTATATTTAGATTTACAAGTAACATGCAACAATTGTCAAGTTAATGTACAAAATTGACCTCTCCTTTTCTCTTCCCTTTTTTAATTTTTCGATTATGGAGCAACTGTCCTAGATCAGCTTTAGTCACGATCCCAAGTAACTCATTTTTTTTCCTAATGAAGGAGTCCTGAAGTTTTTAGCTTTAGGGTTTTGATTTTTTTAATTTTAGACTTTAGGTTTTGATTTTTTGAGTTTGGAGTATAGGTTTGATATTTGATATTTTGAGTTTGTAGCTCTCTAGAGCGCCCACTACTGTAATTTGGTCCAACATGCATGAAATGTATCATTACATATCTTTGCAAGTACCAACAATCTCATTTTTTTATGTGCCTCACACAATAATGAAAAAAGGTAACAAGGATCAACAAAATTGTATTTCATAATAGTGGCACCATTCATGTGCTTTACTTGGCAAACCACAAAATTGCCAATACAGTCCTAAAAAATGTAACACAAAAAAATCAAAGTTCCGAACGACTAGGAAAAAAAAAAAAATGTGCTAAGTACTGAAGCCGGGCATCTCCAACTCGCTGGTGGTTGAGCATTGACCGATCTCTTGCGTCTGTGGCTGGGACTCATCCCTTCCTGGTGTAGGACTCTCCATGGATTTTAGTGCTGTGTGAAGCAGGGCACCAACTTGTCTCATGTCGGGTCTCCTCTCCCCTTCGATGAGCAAGCATGTTCTCGCTAGCTCCACCACTTGTGTAATAAGTCCCATGTTCTCTCTATCCCGAATGATGTGATTATCCAATATTGCCTCAGCACTGTTCTCCTTCATAGCCGACAAAAATTCTGCTGGGAGGCTTCTGATTTCCAACCCTTCCATGTAAAAGGCCTTCTTTCTGGTGAGAAGCTCTACGAGAACCACACCAAAGCTATACACATCACTTTTTACAGTGAGCAGGCCAGTCTGCATGTATTCCGGGTCTAAGTAACCCCGGGTACCTTGCACATGGGTCGCAAATTCTTCTTCATCCCCCGTTGGTGCCAAAACTGAAGCACCAAAATCAGACACCTTGGCCACAAAATTCTCATCCAAAAGTATATTGGAGGTTTTCACATCACGGTGAACAATGGAAGGGGATGCCCATGAGTGCAAATAAGCTAATGCTTCTGCAGTCTCATGAGCAATCCTTAAGCGAGTGTTTAATGAAATGAACACGGCATTCTCCCCATGGAGGAGGTCAAATAGAGTTCCTTTTGAAATGAACTCGTAAACTAAGACAGGGATTTCCAATTCAAGACAACAACCGAGAATTCTAACTATATTTATATGATTAATTTGGGAAAGGATGAGAATCTCTTTACCAAATTCTTTTTTTTGCCTCTCGTTTATTGTCTTGCATTTTTTTATTGCTACCTCTTTGTTATTAATGGTGCCTCTGTATACTGTACCATTTCCTCCTTCTCCTACCACATTCTTTGAGTTGAAGTGGTCGGTAGCCTCTTTCAGTTCTTGCTCCTTGAATAATCTAAATGAAAATCCCTGCTCAGATTTCATCTCTTCAAGCAACAAATGACCTCCATATTGTCGAAAATATTTCTCCTTGAGTGTAGTGATTTGTCTTCTTTGATAGACCCAATACACCAAGGAGCTTGAAACTAATACGATAATAATACAAATACTAAAACCTGGAAATCAAATGAATTAATATTAGTTCAACTCATCAATCAATCACTTCTTTTTAATATAACTAATTGATCAATTACTTGAGTTATTGAAACTAAATTAGTTAAACTCATAATGAATGGCAATTTTCAAGAAAATTACCTATAACGAGTTTGCCCCATAATTGAATTTTTGGCCCAATATTCTTGTAACAACCATCAGGGACTGTACCATTTCCATGTGTGCCTGCCGGACATGCACATTCGAATGATCCGAGAGTGTTTGTACAACTCCCATAGCAATTTGACCTAATCAGGCACTCATTTGTATCTATATAGTAAGAAAGAAAAATAATAAATTAGCTAGCTTGCTAAGGACAACATCGATCACCTGTGATATCGAGTATAATTAATTTTGATTAAAGTTTGTACATATATACGTACATACGTACGTACCTTTGCAACCATCATGAAGATAGGGGTTTCCATTGTACCCTTTTGCACAAGTGCATATATAACCTTGACCAGTGGCATGATCAACACATCTGCTATCCCTGCTAACACATGCATAATTTGTGCTATTCTGTTGTGCTATCTTGCAGGTCTCGTTACCTACAACCCAATCAAGGACAGTAGAAAATTTCTTGGCATCCTTCACAAAGGTGCCAGGCCTGGTGAGATATGTGGTGCTAAATTTGAAGCTTTCTGCTTCAATTAACACAGCATACCCACAAGGACTGAAGCTTGCCGTATGGGAATTGTTGAAACTAATATCAAATGTAATCTCATAAAACTTCATTCCAAAAGGAATGGCACTCTGGCAGCAACCAATACCTGAGCATGAGCCATTTACCAGTCCCTGCTCACTCAAACTGACAGATGTACACCCAGTTTTATACCACATAGATTTACTCCTTGTAAGGTTGACATATGCAGAGGTCTCACTACCTACTACCATGAACCGGTTTTTGGTATTTGATAACCAAAACGCCGTACGGGTCAAATCAACTGTATAAATACCCCCATCAATCTTGTCTTTCAGTGAGTTATTGTAACACAGATAAGAAACGTAGACCTGAATCCGAGCTTGGCCTTGGGACACGGATATGCCGTGTATCACTCCGTCTGAAGCCAATGGCTTGTAACTACCATCATCCATCTTATTACACTGGAGGTTGAACTGTTCAGACCGGGAACAATTTTGACCTATCCCAAATGGATAGGCAACCTGTAATTATAAATTTTAAATAACATGTTAGTTCACTTTTCTTAATCAACAAATGGTTGTAATTTTGACACATTTTTTTTTAATTTAGAAGTTACGACTCATGAGTCATCCATTTTCTTTAGTAATATATATATTTTCAACAATTACTGCATAATGCAATTAATACTGGATAGGATATCTCTATATTTTAAGCATGTACGCGCCATATATTGTCAAAATCAATCAGAATATGCGATAGAACGTAACTCGATGTCCAGAATGTGTGATCATATATATATATATATATAGAAAGAGAGAGAGAATGTACCTCGGTGTCTCCACAGTGTGTCGGACATCCAGGAGAGGGTTGCAATAATGGTTGAGCCACAGAGAACGACAGTAGTACCATGAAGAAGAAAAGAATAGCCATATATATTTATGTATATTAAAACGACTGAAAGACTAGGGAATTATAGTGGTTGATGGAGTGGTTTATATATTTATAGGCGTAGAAAGCTCACATTGTTCACATGCCTATACTACGTACTACCATGTCTCATTAATACTAACACTAAATTGCTAATAAAAACACAGAAGTAATATGCATGTATAATAAATTAAGACAAATTTAATTAATTAAAATTACTAGATTACAATAATAATGCAACAGTTCTGAAATTTCGAGTAATATATACTAACGACTTATTAGTATATATCATGAAATCAATTAAAGGTGTTACCTTAAAAATATTTAAATGAAATCATAAATTACACCGAACAATTTTATTTTATTCTTTTTCGATATATCAAGAATTAATTGATATAGTGTATTTTTCTAACACAGAAATTATGATCAATTAATTGGTTTACAAAATAATCTCAAAGTAAGATAGAGAAGCTCACATGTGAGGTCCACATGTCAAATATCTCAGAACGTACACACAAGGCTACACAGTTTCAATTCCTTTTCCCTCCCTCTTTTTCTATTAGATAAATTCCCTTTTATGAGATTTCTCGTATTGATGAAATAGATATTTTATTCTAATAATAATGTTTTACAATATGAAGGATTGTATAAATTTGAATAATTCTAATTAATCATTATCTTTTTACAAAGTTATTAATTAGGCAATATAATATGGGCTAGCAGGCAAAATCGCGTCAAACCTGATGTTCTTCAGTGATTAACCCACTGCACCTTTAGCTACTTGGTATTAGGAGCAGAAGGTCAACAAATTAAATTTTTTTTTTTTTTTGAGGAAAAGCCTTAATTAGGCACATAAAATTAAATTCACAAAAAGGGAATTAATGGTACTGTCGACGATTCAAGCAAATTATATACGGTGGAGATTTCTCGCACGGATTCCAATATTCTTGATGGATCATTTTAAACCATTAGTAATTACACTGAAGATTCACCTAAATGGTAAATAAATTCGAAAATGGAATTTCAAATTAAATGAAAAATAAATTAAAAAAAAACATAATTAAGTACATGGATAAAATTCCAATTCTAAACTGCTACTTTATTAATAATATCAGTTGTACAACTGAAAACAATGTTAAAGATACTTACTTTTAATCTTTTTTTCGTACACTCCAGATATGATTGAAAAGTTCAAATAATGATTTATTTTGAATTTAGTGTGTATAGAGTTGGGATATATCTATACAGCATTAATGATTTATCCTATTTTCTCACCAGGCTATACTAGGGCTTGCTGAGTTGTGTTGTGCCAATTAAGTAGCTAGTAGAGGAATAGCCCATTCTTACCATACTACATACTTGTGTTATGATGCATGTGGTTGCTTTCTGTAACACTATTTTTTCTTATTCTATTCACTTGACAAACTGATGGTGGTGATTAGTCAAGTAAACATTAATTTCCATTGTTATATATGAGAGAATAATAATTTCGTGTAACATCCAACTAAAGCGACCATATAATATTAATTAATTGTTGTAATAACTATAACTGGTTTTAGTTTCCAGAAATTTAATTTGTTTTCGTCTCATGAGGTGAACTCTAGCAGCTATTGGTAACCAGACTGAATAAACCAAATTATTGATGATCAACAGACTTCAAAAAAAAAATTATTGCAATTTTATTACTCCTTGGTGGGATTCGCCATCGCTTGGTGGGAAAAATCTTGTAAATAAACATTTTCTTTCTATCAATATATCTGTTGGCGGCACTTTGCCGCCAACCATCAAAATTTTTTTTTTTTATTACTCCTTTATAATATTAAAACAATTATATGTCACACATTTATTTTCGTTGCATGATTTTTTGAAGGTTACGTTTGTATGACTTAGAAATTTGTGTATACAACGATTCGTATTTTCGTATATATATGGTTGTATATGACTTGGCATTTTGTGTTTAATTCAAGAATTAATTAATATAATTTTGTTTGATTAGTGCAAAGTACAAACACAAAATATACATGCAAATTTTTGTTTGAAATCAACAAGGATAAAAAAAATATATATGTGACATTGAGATAAAATATTTAGAATAAAAAGGCCATATATGTCCATAAATGCCCAATTGGCTGTCACACTTCAGATTTTTACCATCCAGAGCGTGATTATAATATCATCATTGCACATTTTCTTGGCCCGTCAACCTATGTCGCCAACATAAATAAAACAAAAATAACAAACGGAGTCAGCTACAAAACTCAGTAACCAGTTATTTAACGACGTGCTTCTCTATAATTGGCTTAATATAACAACCATTCAAACAAGCCGGATTAATCCACACAAATATATATCAAATTATGCATGCATATTAAATCGGCATATTTAATCGGCGATAGCACGTTGATCTAGGTTATCCATAAAACAAGTCACATCATTTTCAACCATCGAACCTGACTGCGACTAGCATTCCCCGCATATCAATCCCGACCACGACTAGCAGCCCCCGTATATCGGACAAATCAAATTCCAACCTCAAACCCACTATCCTGTTAAATATGCCATTATAATCCAATATGCAATACCAATTTCCAAATCAAGCATACAAAATGAAATCATGCGCTGCCGATGGCATATCAATTAACGCCATCTGTTTTGAGCCGATGGCATATGTGTATACCTTTCCTAGCGGGGCGATAGCCATCGGTGCGGAATGCGATTGCGGATAGCGATTTCGCCTAATGGCGAAGTGTTTTTTTGTAGTAGTGACAGTAGATAATAAATTTGTGTTTAATTAATTCAACAGTTGAGATGATTTCGATTAATTGGTTAGTGCAAAATGCAAACATAAAAATACAAATTTTATTTATAAGTGTATATAGTTTTGTTGATATCTAGTTGTAATAAAAAAACTACTATTTCTGAAACAATTTAATATCGGTTTATTTTTTTCTTAATGATAAAAAATCTCAAGTTTAGTTAAAAAGTTTAATTTGCACAATTTTGTCAAGGAACAGTAAAAATAGTACAAACAGTGCAACCAAATTCTGGACCGTGTGAACAGCAATTTTCAAAGTGACTTAATAAATAGTAAAAAATTCCAAAATATGTAAAATGTGGTCTCCAAGCATATTTTAATATAGAGATCACATCTAACGGTTTGGATCAACTGTTTGGACTTTAAAAATCCGAAAACGACTTGGTTGAACGAGAGCCTTGGTGCAAACGTTTTTGATATTAGCCACTCTATATATATATATATATATATTGAGATAACATGAGTAAATGGTTTTAATAATCTGAGTCTAATTAATTACTCGTAATGAAGTTCACCATTGATTGAAGAAAGCTAACTCCCTAATTAAATTAAAGAATAATAAGATAGATACCTTAGCGAGTGGATCCTGAAAGACTCAGTTTTCTCTCATGTTTTGTATTTTCAGAATCCAAGAGAGAGCAGTCTAATTAATAATATGTTTGTCTTTGAATTTACTAATTATCTTTGCCTTTACAACTTTAAGTGACTAATTATATATATATATATATATATATATATATATATATATATATATATATATATATATGAGATGGGCTATTGTACTTCGCGAAGTAAAACCCCCGTTTACTTCGGGCCATATTTTGACATTTTGAAAATCCAAACAATCGATCCGAACCGTTCAACATGTTCTAAATATTGAGATAGATAGATAGAGAGAGTGAGAGAGTTGGGCTATTGTACTTCACGAAGTAAATGACACATTTTACTTCACGTTCATATATTGCGATTTCAAAGTTCAAAAAGTCGATACGAACCGTTCAAGTTGATCTCCATATTAAATTATCCTTGGAGACCAAATTTTACATTTTTTGAAAAAAATTTGCTATTCTGTTAGAATTTTTGAAAATCATTGTATTTCAAAAGATTATGAACCATCAAAAACAGCGATGTTCAAACATTCTAAACAAATAGTAAAAAATTTCCAAAAAATGTAAAATTTGGTCTCCAAGTACAATTTAATATGAAGATCAACTTGAATGTTCGGATCGACGCTTTGAACTTGAAAATCGCAAAATATGAATGTAAAATAAAACACTCGCTTTACTTCATGAATCACTGTAGCCCAACTATATATATATATAGATATAGAGAGAGAGAAAGAGAGAGAGAGTTGGGCTATTGTACTTAACGAAGTAAATAGCGAGTATTACTTCACGCTCATATCATCAATTCTAAATTTCAAAAAGTCAATTCGAGTAGTTCAAATTAATCTTCATATTGAAATATGCTTGGAGATAAAATTTTACATTTTTTGGAAAAATTTTACTATTTCTTTAGAATTTTATACTAATTATATATATATATATATATAATTAGTAAATAATGTCATGAATTAAGTAGTTTGGCTGTTCCATTGCCCGCTAAGTCCAAAAAAAATAAAAATATTTAAATAATTAAATGAAATGTGGGCTGATAATAAATTACTAGAAAAGTTAGAACTAAAAAGAATGTGAATATCAAATTATGTAATATTGAATTATAACTGGCACTGAATAAATATAATTAGTATATATATATCAAGTTCATTATATTTATAAATAAAATTGAAAGTGTTTTTATACGCTACGGAAAGGGATTTACTTTATTTTTTTTCTTTTTTCTTTTTAATCTCCATCGTTTACATGACTTAATTGCACACACATACAATTTAACAAACACCAAATTCACTTGAAAAATATATATATATTGCACATATAAATATAATAATCTCATGTGACGAAACGTATAGGAATGAATCTACTAGCATTACCACTGTGTCTTATATTTATTCTACTAGTGGTACCAGTGCATGTACCGTTATTTCTTAATTTTGGCGTAAATTAACCTCATGTACCAGTACTTGTAGTGTTATTTTTAATTGATGCCTATGGGCTATTCTGAAAAAAATGGAATAAATCTACTACAACCATTTGAAGAATTGTGCATAACCCAAACAAAATCATTAGCCAAATTTATTCAGAATATATTGTGCACTGCTACCAACTTGTAATCCACTATCCAAATTCAATTTTTCAGAGTTCAGCTCAATTTCTCAGAGTTCAACGCTGGTTTTTCTGGTATGTGGTTAATTTACGAATCAGCACTCTATTTTTAAGAATTCCCTTGCAATCCGTTTTGCTGATTTTGCTTATATATGATATGTCAGAACTGAATTGATGGGCATTTATACACGAATCAACCCACTGATTCGTCACATTTTTTAAAATGATAAATTTTCAAGAGCATGTATAAATAAGCTCAATTATCTTTCACTGGTGGATGCTTGAGAAGTTGAGATGCATTTTGAGAGGTGTCGAATTATGATGGGTTAGAGGATTGAGATGTATCCACAACATTTCTGAGAAGGATAACGGTTCATCACCTCTTTAATTAATTGTTCCAAGTTGTATGAGCCTTCACAAAATTTAATTCTGAATAACAGTAATTTGCTTAACGTCTTGTTTTACAATTATATATTGATCTGGCAATTAATTAATACTATGGAGAAGCGCATATATAGACTAGAAGTGACAAAGCAAAAGGCCTTTATTTAGAAAAGGGAGAACATGAAGAGAACACTATAAATAATTTGTTCTAACTTTATATATGTTCAAAACTAACAAAGAAATTAAGATGAAGATTGCTTTTCTACTTGTTCTCGTTTTGCTCTCTTCCGGTACTTCTTTTTTTGCTAATTAGTTTTATTTCATATGTTGTTAATTATTACATCTAACTAATGCTTTTTAATTAACTAAATGGTACTATTTTGATATCATTAATTATTTTTTTACCGATTAAATTCAATTAGGCCCAACAGTAAATGTGAAGTGCTATCAATATTTTGCGAAACTCGAAGAAGGATGGCCTCTCGAAAGGTGCAAAGAATGGTGTCTTCAAAAATGTCCAGAAAAGTTCATAAGTTGCAAATATTGCAAAAGCAGGATCGAGGATGTGACATGTTATTGTGACTGTCCACTTTATATTTAACACGATCGATCGATTATATAATTATGCAGATCCTGCATTTAATTTAATTTGTGTACTAAAAAATTGAGTTTCATCGATCCTTAATTGTATTATATTGGCATGCTTGTCATAAATGGAAACTATTTTTTATAGCAATATTAACTATGTATGTTGGTAGCTTCTCCTTCTCTTAGTATATGCATGGATGTCGTTATTTTATTTGTAATGCTTAACTTTTGTATCTAATTGCGTCATTTTTGTGTGTTAATTAGTACGCACTAAAAATCCGACTACTAAGCATGTTTTGAAAGAACTATTGATGGATAATAAAATAGATGTAGTTGGATTACAGGAAACGAAAATGGAGACTTATCCACCTAGGTTTTTCCAAAATTTAAGTGTGTCTATATCTTATTGGACATTCAGACCTTCTTTTGGTAATTCCGGAGGGATTTTAGTAGGTGTGAATGAGGATAATATCAAGTCTTAACAACATGGATTAAGATTTTTCAGTTCGTTTTGCTGAAGAATAAGTTTGATTTCTTTGTATGGATTTTTACAGTAGTTTATGATCTACTTTATCTAGGTTACGTAGAGACTTCTGCATGAACTTCATGATTTAAGTAACTTAGGAGTGATGCTTATTAATTTGTGGGGATTTTAACATGATAAGGAGACGAAGTGAAAAAATAGGTGCCTCTTTTAATCATGTAGTTAGTAATAGATTTTTAATTCATGGATTTCTGACTTGCATTTAATTGATTGTTTTAAATGATAGACAGTTTATTGGTCTAAATCTTGCTCTTCTCTATCTCAGCATTACTAGACAGATTTTTTTGTTCTACAACATGGAACATTCATTTTCAAAATTCAGGGGGTTGTTTCTTACCCTCAAGTTCAGTCGGATCATAATCCATTATTTTAAATACAAATGCAGTTTCTTTACTATTAGTACGATTTAAGATTTGAACAAGATTGGTTAAATCAAGAAAGTTTTTGTGAACTACTTATTAGATGGTGGGATTCTTTTGAAATTCAAACAGATTTGGGTAATAGCTGGAGATTAAAATTGCAATTTTTAAGACAAAAATAAGAGGTTGGAATCATAATTTGAGAGCAGCTCAAAAAGGGCAAAACATATTTTATTACATAAGATAGATAATTTTGAAAAATTAGCAGAATCTGATGTCTTGGATGAGCTGAGGTTTTACAATGGAGTGAGTGTCACTTGAGTTAAAACAGATTTTCAAAATGAGGAACTTTATTGGCAACAGAGAACTAAAACTAAGTGGCTTTTAGAAGGTGATGCAAACACTATGTTCTTTCACTTACAAGCTTCAATTAGGAAAAAAAGAAACACTATTTTATCTATGGATATTGATGGGACAGTTATATATGATCTTCAGGTTATAAAAAAGCATGTTCATCATATTATATTGATTTGTTAGGTACTTCTAATGTTGGAATGGTGGATGTCCAAGATCAGATTTGGGAT
>JAJGRW010003949.1:0-11035 GCA_025461045.1 Carex parvula | reverse complement strand
TCGTGACGTCGGTGACCGCCAGCGACCGCAGGCTCCAGGTGAGCTGCTGCAGCATCCGCTCCTGCTGGGTGTTGCTGGCGCCGAGCACCTGGGAACTGAGGTCGACGGTCACGGTGCCGGTATCCACGGTGGGCGTGTCGCCCGCCTGGGTGCCACTCGGAAAGGCCGAGACGAGCACCGGCGACGCCAGCCACGGCGCCGGACCGGTCAGCAGGGCGTTGACGATCCGGCCCGGGATGAAGCCGGCCGTGCCGTAGTCCGCGAACCAGCGCACGTCGGGCACCAGGTACTGATAGCTCGGGTCGTAGAAGTACAGGGTGTAGTCGCGGATGACGGGGCCGAAGTCGCTCGTGCGCAACACCGTGCCATCCGGCGCCTGGGTGATGCGCCACTGCCCGGCGGAGTCCTTCGCCAACCGGAACGGCAGGTCGCGGCTGCTCGCCTTCTGCGGCGTGTAGATGCCCGACTGGTCGATCTGCCTGTCACCGTCAGCGCGACCGTGTAGTCGTCTCCACCCTCCGACTGCGCGGTGATCGGGGTGTCGCTGACGAGCGTGCCCGCGTTCGGCTTCCATTGCGAGCGCAGGTCGTCGGCCAGGAACTCCTTGGCCACGGCATACGAGGAGCGCGGGTCACGGCCGGCGGCGAGGAAGCCCGCGACGATCTCCCCCGGACTGGCGCCCTTCACCGGGCCGGCGGCGTCGTAGCCCACATCGTTGGCATCCGGGTTGGCGGCGACCTGCTCGGTCCCGACACCCCCGCTGGTCGGGATGCCGACGCACCCCGCGAGCAGCGTCGCCACCGCGAGCAGGGCGGCGATCGCGGCGAACCGGCGGCTCATGACGCGACCTCCTGGCCCGCGTTCGCCGCGCTCTCGTCCGTGTTCTCGTCCGTGCTCTCATCCGTGTCCGACTCCCCGAGGAGGCAGCGCGAGTGGCGAGCGGCCCACCGTCTCTCCCGGTCGTCGCGGCAGCGTCAGCAGGAAGCAGCTGCCCTCGCCCTGGCTGCGACCACACCTCGAGGGTGCCGCCGTGCACGGTGGCGTCCTCCAGCGAGATGGCCAGTCCCGAGCCCGGTGCCGCCCGTGGTGCGCTGGCGCGACGGATCGGCGCGCCAGAACCGGTCGAACACGCGCGCCGTGTCGGCGGCCGACATGCCGATGCCGTGGTCGCGCACGGCGATGGCCACGGCATCCGCATCGCTGTCGACGTAGACCACGATCGGCTTGCCCTCGCCGTGATCGATCGCGTTGCCGAGCAGGTTCTGCAGCACGCGGCGCACCCGACGGGCGTCGATCTCCGCCTCGAAGTAGCCGCCGGGGGCCACGATCCGGATCTCGGTGGACCGCTCCGCCGCGAGCGGCGCCACGGAGTCCACGGCGTCCTCGACCAGCCGCACGAGGTTGGTGGGGTCGGTCTCCAACTGCACGGCGCCCGCGTCGTAACGGCTCATCTCGAGCAGGTCGGCGAGCAGCACCTCGAAGCGCTCGGTCTGGGCATGCAGCAACTCGGCCGTGCGCTTGGTCGACGGCGGGAACTCCTCGCGCTGGTCGTACAGCACGTCGCCAGCGAGGCGGATGGTGGTCAGCGGCGTGCGCAGTTCGTGCGACACGTCGGAGACGAACCGCTGCTGGAGACGCGAGAGGTCGGCGAGGCGACGGATCTGCTGCTGGAGGCTGTCCGCCATCCGATTGAAGGAACGCGCCAGGGTTGCCAGCTCGTCGTCGCCGCGTTCGTGCAGGCGCTCTTCCAGCTGACCGGCGGCGAGCTTCTCGCTCGTCTCCGCCGCCACTCGCACCGGGCCGATGACGAGCCGCACGATCAGGTACGCGACCGCGCCGATCAGCACGACCAGCGCGAGGCCGCCGAGGGCGAGCGTGCGCTGCACGAAGTCGAGCGTGGTCTGCAGGTCGGCCAGGTCGTAGACGAGGTACAGCTGATACTCCCCAGCCTGCGGCACGTCGAGGAGGGAGCCGACGACGACGCCGGGATCCTGCCCGCCCTCCGATGTACGCAGCGCGATCGACTGCCACGACACGTGGCTGACGCCGCCCTTCAGCACCGCGGCCCGCAACTGGGCCGACGCCATCGAGTTCGTCCAGCCGGGTCCACGGCGGTCCTCCATCGCCGGCGGGCCGCTCTGTCCGGGGACGCGCTGGAAGGCCAGGATCGTCGAGCTCGAGACGGAGGCGACGATCGCGCGCACGGCATCCTGCTGCACGGCGTCGAGGATCGGTGTCGCCCCCGGCCGATGCCGCCTGAGGTGAACACGCCCTCGGCGCGGGTCGCCGCCCGCCCCGCCTCCTCGACGATCTGCTCGCGGCGCTGATCGAACAGGTTGCCCCGCACGCTGACCGCGATGTAGACCCCGATCGCGGTCACCGCGACCGCCGAGAGGATGACGGTATCGCCACCGCTCGCACCCGCAGCGAGCCGCGCCAGAGCCGCACCACACGGTCGAGCAGGTCCCGCCCGTCGAATCGCATGACGCGAACCTAGGTGACGGCGCCTGCGCGGTAGCCGACCCCGCGCACGGTCGTGACGATGCGCGGGTTGTCGGCATCGTGCTCGACCTTGGCGCGCAGGCGCTGCACGTGCACGTTGACCAGGCGGGTGTCCGCCTTGTAGTGGTAGCCCCAGACCTGCTCGAGCAGCATCTCGCGGGTGAAGACTGCTGCGGCTTGGCGGCGAGCGCGAGCAGCAGCTGGAACTCGAGCGGTGTGAGGTTGATCTTCGCCCCGTCGCGTTTCACCTCGTGCCCCGCCACGTCGATCTGCAGGTCGCCGATGCCGACGATCTCCTCGGTCACGGGAGTGCTGGGCCGCAACCGGGTGCGGATGCGGGCCACCAGCTCCTTGGGATTGAAGGGCTTCACGACGTAGTCGTCGGCGCCGCTCTCGAGGCCGCGGACGACATCCGTCGTCTCGCCCTTGGCGGTGAGCATGATGATCGGCACGCCGCTCTCGGCACGGATGCGACCGCAGACCTCGATGCCGTCGATGCCCGGGAGCATCAGATCGAGGAGCACCAGGTCGGGCCGGACGGCGTGGAACTGCTCGAGCGCCTGCGCCCCGTCGGCGGCGAACTGCGGCTCGTACCCGTCGGCGCGCAGCACGATCCCGATCATCTCCGCGATGGACGGGTCGTCGTCCACCACCAGGATTCGCGCGTTCATGTGCCTGCCGATCTTTCGGATAAGGGTAGCGGAGGGCAATATTGAGCGTTGCACGACGAAGGGATCCGGGTGACCGACAACCAGCAGTGGCAGGCGCCAGGCGACTCGGCGGCCGCGCCGCCGCCGGCCGCGCCGACATCGGCACCTGCCGGTTCCGCACCTCCGCCACCGGGTTGGACGGCACCGGGCTGGGCGGGAGCACCGGGCTGGACGCCGCCGCCCAAGCCGGGCATCATCCCGCTCCGTCCGCTCACGCTCGGCGCCATCCTCAGCGGATCGTTCCAGGCGCTGCGGCGCAACCCGCTGCCCACCCTCGGTCCGGCCCTGGTCGTCAGCCTCGTGGTGGCCGCGGTCCAGGCCGTCGGCTCGGCCGGTCTGCTGACGAACATCGCGACGTCGTCGTCGAACGCGTACGTCGACAGCTCCGAGGCGTTCACCAGCGTGTTCGGCGCCTTCGGCGGCTACCTGCTCGGTGTCTTCGTCAGCGTGCTGCTGGCGCTCGTCGCGACCTCCATCGTGGAGGCGATCGTCACGCTCTCGGTCGCCAGCGGGGCGGTCGGGGAGCGCCTGCGATTCGGCGCCCTCTGGCGGCGGATGCACGGACGCCGCGGCGCCGTCATCGGCTGGGCGTTCCTGCTGGCCGGAGCCGCGCTGCTGGTCGTGGTGGTCGTCGTCGGGCTGCTCGTGCTGCTCGGCGTCGCGGGCGGGCGCGGTGGCGCGATCGCGGCGGTGCTGCTCGGCATCCTCGCCGCTCTCGGACTGACGGTCGTCTATGCCTGGCTCACCACCAAGCTGGCGTTCGTGCCCGCCGCGATCGTGCTCGAACGGCGGCCGATCCGGGCATCGGTGAGCCGGTCGTGGCGGATGACGCGCGGATTCTTCTGGCGCACGTTCGGCATCCGGTTGCTGGTCACCGCCATGATCGGGGTCGCGACGTCGATCGTCACCACCCCGGTGCAGCTGATCTTCTCGCTCGTCGGCGTGCTGGGATCTCCCACCGGGGATTCCGATTCGTCCAGTCTGGTCGGCACGCTGCTGGTCGGCACCATCGTCACCCAGGCGGTGTCGGCCGTGATCGGGTCGATCGGCCTGGTGCTCAGCACCGCGACGACCTCGCTCCTCTACATCGACGTGCGGATGCGGGTGGAGGGTCTCGACATCGAGTTGGCGCGCTACGTCGAACTGCCACCCGCCGCCCGCGCGGCAGCGCCTGACCCGTACGCCCCAGCGGCGGTGCCGTGATCCTGCTGCCGGTGGGCGTCGTGCCGTTCAGCATCGTTCCGTTCAGCATCGTGCCGTTCAGCATTCCCGTCGATCCGGACGCGCCGGAGGCGAAGCGCTGGTTGCTCACCGAGCTGGCCAAGCCCGAGTACCAGCAGTCCAAGCCGTCTCCCTTCGAGGATGCGGTCAACGGCATCCTCGACTGGCTGAACGACCTGGTGAACTCGCTCGGCAATGCGCAGATCCCGGGTCTCGGCAGCCTGCTGCCGCTCGTGCTGATCGGCCTCGTCGTGGCACTGCTGGTCGTGGCCTTCCTCGTGTTCGGCCTGCCGAGGCTGAATCGCAAGGCGAAGGAAGCGGGCGAGCTGTTCGGTGAGGACGACAGCCGGGATGCCGACGCGCTCCGCCGTGACGCTCGCAGGGCCGCCGCCGCGGGCGACTACGCGACCGCCATCGCGGAGCTGTTCCGTGCACTCGCCCGGCGGCTGGACGAGCGCACGATCGTGACGGCGTACCCGGGCAGCACGGCACGGGGCTTCGCGCGACGGGCGGCGGCGGCCTTCCCGGATGCCGGCGACCGGCTGGCGATCGCGGCATCCGACTTCGACGGCGTCCGCTACCTCGATCGACCCGGGGACGCGGAGCAGTGGCACCGGATGGAGGCGCTCGAGTCCGAGCTGCGGGATGCCCGGCCGGCGCACGGCGGATCCCTCGACGAGCTCGCGGAGATCGCACGATGACATCCACCGCGGCCCCGGAGGTCGCCACCCCGACGGTCCGCGCCGTCGCGCGCCGGATCCGGGTGATCGTGCTGCTCGGCCTCGCCGTGCTGCTGGTCGCGGTGATCGCGCTGGTGGCCGGCAGTCGCCCGGGCGCCGACACCACGCGGCTGGCCGCCGACAATCCCGGGTCGAACGGGGCGCAGGCGGTCGTCCGCGTGCTGCAGCAGCACGGCGTGAGCGTGAAGGTCACGGACACGCTGGATGAGACGGAGGGCGCGGCCGACGATCCCGCGGACGCGACCGTGCTCGTCTACGACCCGGACGACATCCTCACCGCCGCTCAGCACTATCGGCTGCTGGCCACCACCGACGACCTCGTGCTGGTCGAACCCGACCTGATCGGACTGCACGAGCTGGCGCCGCGTGTCGCGCTCGACGGCTCCGTCGTCGCCACCGATCGACTCACCGCGGGATGCGAGCTGCCCGCCGCCCGGAAGGCCGGCACGATCTCCGGCGAGGGCCTCGGATACTCCGGATCTGGCCACGGCATCACGAGCTGCTTCCGCAGCACGGGGGGCTCTGCGCTCGTGCAGCAGCAGGATGGCGACCGCACCGTCAGCGCTCTCGGGGTCGGCGACGTGCTCACCAACGGGTCGATCACCGATTCCGGCAACGCCGCCCTTGCCCTCAACCTGCTCGGCGGCCACCGCACCCTGGTCTGGTACACCCCCGGCTTCGGCGATCTGCCGTCGTCGCCGGCCACCATCGGCGAGCTCACGCCGCCGTGGGTCACCCCGTTCGTGCTGCTGTTGGGGCTCGTCGCCGTGGCCGCGATGTTCTGGCGCGGCCGCCGGCTCGGCGCGGTCATCGTGGAGGACCTGCCGGTCGTCGTGCGGGCCAGCGAGACGATGGAGGGCCGTGCCCGGCTGTACGAGCGCTCGAACGCCCGGCTGCACGCGCTCGACGCGCTGCGGATGGGGGCGGCCGAGCGACTCGCCGCGCGGTGCAAGCTGCCGCGGTCGGCGTCGGTCGACGAGATCGTGGATGCCGTGGCCGCCGTGACCGGACGCGACCGCGGCGAGGTGGCCGGCATCCTGCGCGACGCCGACCCCATCACGGATGCCGCCCTTGTGCGCCTGTCCGACGAGCTGCTGCGCCTCGAGGCCGAGACCGACCGAGCCACCCGGCCCTGACCTGCCCCGCTCCTGACTCCGCCCCGCTCCTGACCAGAATGGATCCCATGACCGACAGCTCCCCGCTCCGCGACGCGTTCGTGCAGGTCCGTTCCGAGGTCGGCAAGGCGGTGGTCGGGCAGGACGGCGCGGTCACCGGGCTGCTCATCGCCCTGCTCGCCGGCGGGCACGTGCTGCTCGAGGGGGTTCCGGGGGTGGCCAAGACACTGCTCGTCCGCTCCTTGTCTCGTGCCCTCAGCCTCGAGACCCGACGCGTGCAGTTCACCCCCGACCTCATGCCCGGCGATATCACGGGGTCGACGGTCTACGACCCGAAGACGGGCGACTTCACGTTCCGCGAGGGGCCGGTGTTCACGAACCTGCTGCTGGCCGACGAGATCAACCGCACGCCGCCGAAGACGCAGTCCGCCCTGCTGGAGGCGATGGAGGAGCGGCAGGTCTCCGCCGACGGCGTCACACGCCCGCTGCCGGCGCCGTTCCTCGTCGCCGCCACCCAGAACCCGATCGAGTACGAGGGCACCTACCCGCTGCCCGAGGCGCAGCTCGACCGCTTCCTGCTCAAGCTCGTGCTCGACCTGCCGGAGCGGGAGACGGAAGTCGAGGTGCTCACCCGGCACGCCGCCGGGTTCGACCCTCGCGATCTCGCGGCGGCCGGCGTCTCGCCCGTGCTGGATGCCGCCACCCTCGCCGAGGCGCAGAAGGATGTCGCCACGGTGACCATCAGCCCTGACGTGCTCGGCTACGCGGTCGACCTGGCACGCGGAACGCGGCAGAGTCCGAGCGTGCGGCTGGGCGTCAGCCCGCGCGGCACCACGGCTCTGCTCGCGGCGTCGCGGGCGTGGGCCTGGCTCACCGGGTCGGCGGGCGTGACGCCCGACCACGTGCAGGCGATGGCGATCCCGGTGATGCGCCACCGCATCCAGCTGCGTCCGGAGGCCGAACTCGAGGGCGTCGCGCCCGACGCGGTGCTCCGCTCGATCATGCAGCAGGTGCAGGTGCCGATCTGATGAGCGTCGCCTAGCGATGGCCGTCTCTGGCTGGTTCGTGCTGCTCGTGCTCGCGGGGGCGGTTCCCGTGGTCGCTCTCGACGGGTGGTCGGGCCTGCTCGCCTGGATCGTGGTCGTGCTGCTCGTCGGAATCGGCGACCTGGCACTGGCCGGCTCCCCTCGGGCGCTGCGCTTCGCGCGCCGCGGCCCCGCTCGCATGCGCCTCGGCGAGACCGAGCCGACCACGCTCTTCGTCGAGAACACGGGCCACCGCACGGTGCGCGGCACGCTCCGGGATGCCTGGCAGCCGTCAGCCGGCGCCGCCCCGAGCCGGCGGCGCATCGCCCTGCCGGCAGGTGAGCGGCGCGCATTCGCGGGCACTCTCACGCCGGTCCGTCGCGGGGAACGACGCAGCGCGTTCGTGACCGTGCGCTCGTTCGGGCCGCTGCGGCTCGTGGCGCGGCAGGCCAGCATCCGCGTTCCGGCCTCGGTCCGCGTGCTGCCGCCGTTCCTCTCGCGTCGGCACCTGCCCTCGCGGCTGGCGCGGCTGCGCGAGCTCGACGGCCGGACCAGCGTCATGGTGCGCGGCCAGGGCACGGAGTTCGACAGCCTGCGCGAGTACGTGCGCGGCGATGACGTGCGCTCGATCGACTGGCGCGCGACCGCGCGGCGACGCGATCCGGCGACCGGGGGCGCGACGCTCGTCGTGCGCACCTGGCGACCCGAGCGCGACCGCCGCGTCGTCATCGTCGTGGATGCCGGCCGAACCTCCGCCGCCCGCATCGCCGACGAGCCGCGCCTCGACACCGCGTTCGAGGCGAGTCTGCTGCTCGCGGCGCTCGCCGACCGCGCCGGCGACCGGATCGACCTGCTGGTCTACGACCGACGGGTGCGCGGCAGGGTGCAGGGCGCCCACGGCAGCGAGCTGCTCGCTCGGATGGTGGATGCCATGGCGCCCGTCGAGCCCGAGCTCATCGAGACCGACTGGAACGCCGTGCCCGCGCTCGTGCGTCAGGTCACCGCCCAGCGCGCCCTCGTCGTGCTGCTCACCTCGATCGATACGCCCGGATCGTCGCGCGGGCTGCTGGCCATGCTGCCGCAGCTGACCCGGCAGCACACGGTGGTGGTGGCATCCGTCACCGATCCGGACGTGCTGGCGGCGGCATCCGAACGTCGTGACCGCGTCGAGGTGTATCGCGCCGCGGCCGCCGAGCGCGCGCTGCTCGACGGCCGCCGCGTGGCGGCCGCGCTGCGCCAATCCGGCGCGGAGGTCGTCACCGGGGCCCCGCAGGACCTGCCCCCGGCACTCGCCGACGCGTACCTGGCGCTGAAGGCCGCCGGAAGGCTCTGACCCGCCGCGACGGACCGTCACCTGTTCGCCGCGGCGCGGTAGCCTGCGATCGTTCGACCGACACCCAGGATTGGATCCTCATGGCTCAAGCCGGCGCCTCGTCGCCCTACTCGCTCACCTCACGTCTCATCGCCGAGACCTTCGGAACCTACATGCTGGTGTTCGGCGTCATCGGCGCCGCGCTGTTCATCTCCGGCCAGACCGGACCGCTCGGCGTCGCCCTCGCGGTCGGTCTCGCCGTGCTCACCGCCGCCTACGCCGTCGGCCACATCTCGGGCGGCCATTTCAACCCCGCCGTCAGCCTCGGCGCGGCCGCCGCAGGCCGGATGCCGTGGAAGGACGTGCTCCCCTACATGGGAGCACAGCTGGTCGCGGCATCCTCGCGACCCTCACCCTGGGCCTCATCTCGATCGCGAGCGGCGGCAAGTTCGTCGCCGACTTCGGTGCGGTGTCCAACGGCTACGGGACCCACTCCCCCTCGCATTTCGGCCTGGCGGCGGTGCTGATCGCGGAGATCCTAGGGACGGCGCTGTTCCTCTACGTCATCCTCGGCGCCACCGCGCCGGGCGGGCACGTGACCCCGGGCTTCGCGCCGCTGGCGATCGGCCTCGCGCTGACGATGTTCCATCTGGTGCTGATCCCGGTCAGCAACGCGTCACTGAACCCGGCTCGCTCGATCGCCACCGCGATCCTCGGCGGACCGGACGCCCTCGTGCAACTCTGGGCGTTCATCGTGGCTCCGCTGATCGGCGCGGCGATCGCCGGCTTCACCTGGAAGTACCTGTTCGGGCGGCGCCTCACCGCGTAGCACCGGTCACGCGCTGACGATGCGGCGGGCGCCCGCCTCCACCTCGTCCAGGTCGCCGGTCTGGCCCAGCCGATGCGCGCGTCGACCGACGCCCCACTGGTAGACGAGGAACGCGGCGAGCGCGACCGTGCCGATCCCGATCTTCACCGCCCACGGCCAGGGCTGCCGCGTCACGAAGCCCTCGATGACGCCCGAGCACAGCAGCGACAGCACGACGCCGACGACGATGGAGAAGAACGCCCGGCCGTCCTCGGACAGCGCCGTCAGGCGGGTGCGGGCGCCGGGCGCGATCCACGACCAGAAGATCAGCAGGCCCGCGGCGGCCGCGGTGAAGATCGAATACAGCTCGAGTTGACCGTGCGGGGCGATGTAGAGGAAGAAGTGGTCGAGGCGGCCGAACTCGTTCATGATCGCCGCGTCCTGTCCGAGCTCCATCGCGTTCTGCAGGATGAGGACCGGCACGAAGAATGGGACGATGCCGAACATGATGCACCGCGCCGCCAGCCACGCGTTGTTGGTCCACACCTGTCCTGCGAAGGCCGCCTCTGAGTTGTTCGAGTAGTACGACACGAAGTCCTGCTCCGCGTACTTCTTGAGTTGCTCGTGGGAGCCGAGCGCGGCGATCAGTCGCGGGTCGCCCGACAGCCAGAGGGCGTCGACCACGGCGATCAGGGCGGTGGCCGCGGCGATCGCGAGAGTCAGCCAGCGGATGCGGTACAGCGCCGCCGGCAGCTGCAGGGAGAAGAACACGGTCAGCCGGCGCAGCGGATCGGCCGAGGCGCCGGTGAAGCGCAGCCGAGCACGCGAGAGGGAGAGCGACAGGCGCTCGGTGACCTCCGAATCGCCGACGGTGGTCTTCAGCGCCGAGAGCTGGCTCGCTCCGCTCTGGTAGTCCTCGATGAGCTGGTCCGCGGAGGGGCCGTCGAGTCGGCCGCGAGCGACGGTGTCCAGCCGCTCCCACTCGGCCCCATGGGCCGCCGAATACGCGTCGAGGTCCATGGGCTGCGATGATACCGGCATGCCGGAGCAGGGGGTCGAGCTCGATGAGGGCCCGGATGACGCCCTCATCACCGGCGAGGCCGTCGCCCTGGACGTGCGACCGACCGGGTTCGCCCTGAGCGCCGCGGGCGCCGCCATCGACTTCGTGCTCTACTTCGGCGCCTACATCATCGCGATCGTGGTGCTCGTGACCGTCGCCGCGAGTGCACGGGCCGAGCAGTCGGTCTACGGCATCGTCGCCGTGCTTGCGCTCGTCCTCTGCATCGTGGTGGCCCCGATGGTCGTGGAGACCCTCAGCCGCGGCAAGTCGCTCGGGCGGCTCGCCGTCGGCGCCCGCATCGTGCGCGATGACGGCGGCGCCATCGGGTTCCGGCATGCCGCCATCCGTGCCCTGAGCGGCGTGCTCGAGATCTTCTCCACGCTCGGCGGGATCGCCGCCCTGGTCGGGCTCCTCTCCCCGCGCACCAAGCGGCTGGGCGACCTGCTGGCCGGCACCTACAGTCAGTACGAGCGCGTCCCGAAGCGGCGGCATCCGGTCTTCGGCCTGCCGATCGGAATGGAGGCCTGGGCCGCCAACGCGGA
>JAJGRW010003948.1:0-31369 GCA_025461045.1 Carex parvula | reverse complement strand
GACCCTAATTCATTTTTCAGTTCCTGCACAATCCCCTTTTGATCATTCTCTTCTCTTCGCCACTTCTCTAATTCTACTTAAATAAAAAGTAGCTAGCACAGTTTCTACTGAATCTGACTAGTAAAATACTTTCAGTTAAATAAAAAAGAATAGTTTAGGTAGATTAAAGTCAAATAAAGAAGCTAAAATTCAATAGTACGTAATTTAGATGAAACTGTCAAAATGGAATTGTCAGATAAGAGAGTTGGCTCACGAGTCACAAGTTGAGTCGAGTTAACTCAAGTTGCTCGTGAGTTGATTTCGAGTTGGATTTTCAAATCGGTCCTGAATGAGCAATTCGAGTTGACTCGACTTATGAGTTGAATCCGAGTTACCTCTATCTCAGACTTAACGACTCATAGCGGTCCTAACTGGAGTGATCCGAACTTAATTTGTTTGAGTCAGGTACCTGGGGAGATCCGAATTCTGAGCAGAGTCGGGTGGAGAATTTTTGTTTAAGAAAGAACAAAACAGAAATTTAAACGTCTAAATTAATTAAAAAAAATTATCTATCTTGAAAAAATATGCAGTACTTATTATTTTTTGTTCTTTTATTTATATAATTGCTTTTAGAAAATTCATATTCCGGTTAGAGATGATAAAAAAAAAAATACAAAATGACTACTCTTTATTGTCAATATTTATAAAACATTTACAATTTTAAAAAAATCAATCGCTTTTGAAAGATAAAAAAATCAATGGACAACTAAATTACACTTGATAAGTAAACAACCGAAATTTTTATTAATATCTCAATTAAAAAAATTACACAAATGCTCTCGATTTTTTTTTTAAATGTCCCAACTGTCATAAGTCCTGACGGTTCCAGTTAAGAAAACTAGTTCCACTATATAAAAAATCTCATGTGAATAGATTTGGAACCTTTTCACAAATAATTTTTGAGGGCATTGAACAAATGGAACTTTTTCGGATTTTTTTTGGGTTCTATGTAGATATGAAGAGTTCCCTGGGTACTCTATCAGGTAGAATAATTTCTAGCTGAGTCAAAATCATTTTGGTGCAAATTTAAATTATAAGAGGCCTGCTTTAAGATTCATGCTAGATTAAAACAGGCGATGAAATCTCATTATACACGGTAGGGTACCACAATGAATTTGAAATCATGTAGATGTAGGATCACAACTTGACAAATATCGAATCATTTCTCAATTTTGTCCATAAAATTTCAAAGTTTACGTTGATACCATTAGTACTTCCAAAACCACACAGTAATCTAAGAAATGATATCCTTGAATTTATTCAAGTAACTTATAGTACATTGACAAGAATAAATCATAAAAATTTCTTTCTCTTAATGATTGGCATTCATAAATTGCAGTTGGCATTGACCCGCATTTTATTAATATCCAGAGTTAACTCAAATTATTATTGATACCAGAATCGGACCCCATATCGAAAAATGTCCAAACCGGGACCAGAAAATGGAACGGTTTACTCCTATCCCTAATGCCGGCTATTTTCTGTCCGGCTTTCCTCCCCCCTACAACCGGCACATTTTCTGGCGGCTTAGTGTTTTTTTTTTTGTTATTGTTTTGTTTAAGGAGACATTATGAATAGAAAAAATCAATGAAATCGTAACACTGAAAATTAATTTTGTGTTTAAATTATTTGTTCGATACTTTCTTTTGGATTTATAATTATGCATATTTATACTAAAATACACTAGATTACTTGAAATTATGTTGAATTACACTATATTAAGTTAAATTACACATCCATTAATTACATTACGCTAAATTACATATGAATTGAACGATATCTTCACTGAAAAGGCGAAAACGACGACGAAACTTCAAACGGTCATAAAACGGCGCTCGAGTGTCCAATTTCAGCAATATAAAAACATGATAATAATTGGTTGACCTATTGATCCAACCAGGTAAAACCGTGAACTTAAACTTTACTGGATCAACATTCAGTCCGGTTCTTATAACATTGCTTTGGAGAGCACCTAATGTAATAAAATAAATGGGTGAATTTTAGTGTTCTTCTATTTTCACAGTTGCATACATCCTTGAGCAATTAATCAAATTCGATTTCTAGTAGTTGTACATGTCTCCCCCAAAATTTAGCCATTCACTTGGTAACTATCCCCACAAGAAATATATAAGACTGCAACAAAACAAGATGTTAGTAACTAGTAAAGATAAAATTTACAGCTGTATAAACACTGAAATCGGAACACCTATCTCACCTGTTTGATTACCTAGAGAAGACCAGTTGTGTCACATAATGTCATGTCATATTCCAGGACGGATTCAGGATTTCAGTTAGAAGTATGTACAAAATACTAATAAGAGTATAATTTTTTTTACTCCTGACGAATTAGAACAGAAAAGCAGATAAGGATCTAAAAAGCTCATGTGATTAGATACGTCATGACACGACACGGTTCAGTCACAGCACAACACAGTTCCATCACGGCATGACATGGCACGTGTGCCGGTCACGTGTTGTGACTCGCGTGTCCCGTGCCGTGACTATTCATGCGACGTGATTATCTTTCGAAAATTTGACATGACACGGCACGTCACGCGAAAGATTTCACGACACGGCACATGGTCACGTGAGTCACGTGTAATTAGGACCGTTAGATCTTGATCGAATGGTGAATCTTGAATAAAATAACTTAAATTATGAAAAAAAATAGTTAAACATGACCAAACGTGACCAGTCACATTTAGATACGTCACGCGCGTGTGGTCACGGCATGCCTCGGTCATAGCGTGACTAACGTGTTGTGACCATTCACATGCCATGACCATCCTTCCAAATTTAGTCACGGCATGACTAGTTACGACATGATATATATTTAGATCTCTAGTAACAGATCTCTTTTTTCTCCTAGCGAATCAGCGATTCTTCTGAGTGGAGTATTGAATCGGACCACGCCTTTTTCCTTTAATTCTTTTTTGCAAATCAGTCTGGACTGACTTCCTTTTCCGTGTAATTTTCTTCTACTTGGCTGTGAATTAAATCCAGGGGTAGTTATTGTTTCTGTCCAGGAGTAGGCATAAGTATAAAATACCACTAGGTCTAAATTTTTTTTCAAATCAAGGGGTAGGCAAGTGTCTACCCCTGATCCACCTTGGATCCGCCAATGGTCATATCACGTTACGTGTGTTGATCACGTAACATGACTGTCTTCCACCATCTTAAAATCACGTCATGCAAATTGATTCAGTCACATCACGTCAGTGACACATTACTTGACTAACATTTTAAACTATTTCTTAATTATAATAATTTTGTAACAATTTCTTATTTTTTAGTATATTTGTTATTATTTTCTTTGAACTAATTTAAACTTTTAAACAGTAATTAAACACAATTAGTCACATCACGTGGTCACGACGCGCCAAACCAGTAAACCTGGTAATCTAATGGGAAAGTACAAAATGTATATTTATATAGTCAATATATAGCAATATACTAGATCTGAAAAATAAGTTAACTTCTCCATAATAACTGAACTTCAATTTGCTCTTAATATGTTGGATATGCCAAACTCAGTATATCTCAATCCCCTTCCGGTTATAGGTGATATTAACACAATATTGCACAATTACATAATCTAAACCATAGTAGGCCTCATTTAGCTTTTGTTTCATGATCATACATCATTAGATATTGCTTTATGATCATATAAATTGGGCCCTCAAAAGGCTGGGCACCAGAGTCATTAGATATTGCTTTACTTGATAGTTATTACACATACAATACAGCTGCAAGTCTTGTGTAATCAAATCAGACTCAATTAAGAAGCTCTCTTGTATCTATATCTCGATGCACAGAACAAAAAAGCCAAAAAATTCAGCAAACTAAGCGCAGATATAAGCCAGAAAAACAAATCAAGCCGGCCCTCGTTCAAGTTATCAGGGATCCACCCTTGCTTGCCTCCACGAGTGGTAAAATATGAAACAAGAGTCAGAACAAATGAGCTCATATAACTCCCTAATGAAACCGTGACAAGTGCAAAAGCTGTACAGACACTCCTCATAGCATCGGGTGATTGATTGTAGAAAAACTCGATTTGACCAATTGATGTTAAAACCTGGGCAAGACCGAGTAAAGTATACTGCGGTACCAACCAGAGAATGCTCATTGGTACCTCAACCTTTTCATGTATTAAGTCCATTTCTCGGGCAATTTGTAACCGCTTTGTCTCGACCAAAGCTGCTGATACCATGGCAAGAATAGAAAAGATGAGACCAGTACCCATTCTTTCTAACTCAGTGAAGCCTCTTGCCTTCCCTGTGAAGCGCCTAGCAAGTGGTACAATGATTTTGTCGTAGATCGGCACAATTGCAATTGAAAGTTAGTATTTCAAAGGTAGATAATGAAGCAGGTGGGATGGTGAAGTAGGATCCTATCTGTTGCTTTAAAACCATGCCTTGTTCAATGAAAGAAGAGGAATCCTGAGCACAAACCATGAAGAAAAGTTATGCCAGTGGACCAATGGGAAACATCCTTACAAGTAGCTTTAATTCTTCTACTTGTGTTACTGTACAAATCCTCCATGGCTTTGAGAAATTACCGTGCTTTGAATCAGTATGAGTTACTACTGCAGCCTTGTCAAGAAACCTACAGAGTTGAGGTCACATGTTCAAATCAAATCCCAGAAAAGAACAAAAGATTGGATTGAGATTTCTTTCAGAAGAGGAGAAAAAGTAAAAACACTTACCTTAGTTGATCAGTATGCGCTAGCTTACGGCTCCCTTTTATAGCTGAACTTTTTCCAGGCAACTCGTAAAGACAACAATCATCAACTGGCAACTGGACCCTCCATTTCCTAACACTGGCCACCACCACTTGACAAACCCGGGTTATCGGGCTTCCACCTGGCTTTTGAAACCGGTAGAATTTCGATCCAATAAAGAAGCTGCCCATTGCCAGACCCATAAACAGAGTAGCGACACCATATCCAAGGCCCCAACCATAGTACTGTTGTAAGTACACGAGCCCAGTAGTTGAGGCAAGCGAGCCGAGATTTATGCAAAAGTAAAACCAATTGAAGAAGGATCCCTTACTGGATCTCTCCATCGGGTCAGTTTCATCAAACTGGTCGGCTCCAAATGCCGAGACGCACGGCTTGATGCCACCAGCTCCAATAGCAATCATGTAGAGAGAGGTGAAGAAGAGGAGGTATTCATAGAGTTTTGGTTGAGGGGAAACAGAATCAGAATTTAATTGCGGTGAAGGTAGGAGGGAGGAAAGAGACGACGATGTTGTCAAAATTGCCATGCCCTGAATTCAAAGTAGGATAAAATTAAGAGCATATATACATATATATAGAGGAGGGCTCAAATGCTCCATTGCTTCATGCCCCAATACCCCAACATCTTTATCTTCAATTTCAAAGTTCAAACAGACGATCTAAACCGCTCAACATGATATCTACATTAAAATATGATTGGAGACCAAATTTTATATTTTTTGAAATTTTTTTACTATTTTTTAAGATAGGTACAAAATCACTATTTTTCAGGAAATTGTGGACCATCTAAAAATAATGATTTTGTACATATCTTAAAAAATAGTAAAAAAATTCCAAAAAATAAAATTTGGTCTCCAATCTATTTTAACATGGATATCATGTTGAGTGGTTCGGATCGTCTGTTTGAACTTTGAAATTTGAAGATACAGATGTTGGGGTACGATTGGGGCATGAAGCAATGGGGCATTTGAGCCCTCCTCATATATATTAGCACTTTTATTGGTGCTTGATTCCACAACTAATTGAGTGTAACTAGAGGCTTATTCAAGGTTAAATTAACTAATTACTCAAGGTTAAGTAATGCAATAACAACTTATTCAATGCAAAGCATACTTACAATTAAATAAATCACAGCGAATATGGCGATAGTGCGATAACGGCCCCAATAGGAGTCTGCCAATACCGCACCGACAAGTGGCGTGAGGTAACAGGTGCCCTGCCATGTGGTGAAATTCCATGCAGCTGTGGCATTTCCCTGGTGTAGCCTTGTTTTCAGATAGGTCACTAGGCTTCTAGAAATACCGTAGTACGCAAATCTCTCACAACACTCTGTCCCTACATTTTACAATGCAAATTATTACTTATAATTTTGAGATGCCCAACAGATTGTTTGGTAAATATCACAGTTTTGATCTTGAATAGAAGGTTTTAAAACCAGAAAAAGAGTATATACCAAAACCTACATAACAATATGAACTTTCAAATTTGCAACCATTTCTTTTGATTTGTCAGTAAAAAAATTTCAGGAAAAAAGAATGATGTATTACTAACATAATATAAATGAACATGCTTTCCAGTTTCCTGAGTTGTGCTTCAGTATGGAGTTCCCATTATTATCGACTGATCCATCTCCAGTACATAATCTCACATCCTGCATCAAATAGATCAATCAGGAGATAAATTATAAACTATTAATTTAAAAGTCAATCAGTTGATTCATACTGTTCTCACCGATGGTTGATTTCGTGTTTAGGTCAGCTTCTGTGTCAGAAATATTCAGTAGAATCATTCTAGTTGGGATTTGTTTTAGGTCTCAGTAATTACTAATTACCCACTTGATTCATTCTGGAATTTTGGTCAATTTTGAATCTTGTGTACAGTTTTGGGTTCATTTCAGTTTATTATCCTGACAAAATTAATCCAAATTTATACCCAACTGATGGGAAAATGATTGATTTGACAAGTATTAGATGAATAAAACGTGAAAACCAATAGAAAGAGAGACAGCAATTGCACAAGGGTAAAATGGGAATCAATACGTTTGACTGGTAAAATAGAAAAACAATAAATTTTGGTGGCTTAATTTACGTGCATAATTGCTCTAAAAACAAATTTCCAATCAAAACCCATAATTGGAATTATGAAAAAGACCACCGTACGTATACTTTTTTTCTAATACCAGCAAGTAAAGGAGGAAAAAGAGAGACCTCAGAAAGGGTTAGCTCTTCTGATACCAGCAGCCTTTCTTCGCTTTCCTCCATTAAATCTCTTTTTTGTCTCTTCTAATAGTCTCTATTGTATTTGTGTTGTACCCAACTTAATTATATGAATTGCTTGCGTGTATTGGCTTTTATAATATATTTATTATCACGGGCCGAAAGGCGAAAACGAAAGCAAAAACAGCTAAATTTGGGTAAATATTATAACAGCGAAGATTTGTCTTCATGCAGCGAACAAATAAACATGCAGGACTGTTTCGATGTTATAGGCCGTGCGCTGCATGAAGTTAAAACTTCTCTGTTAATATATTTGCCCCTATAATTTCATGTGAACCCTTGTAAAACCTTAATATCACATCACGTTTACTCCAAAAAAATTAAATAAAAACCTATCAACAACTTAACGTGTGGAGTTGAGCTGCAACGAACTGAACCAATCGAACTTACCTCCAGTTTGAGTTTGGTTTGAATTAATTTCGAACTAACTTTGATTTGAATTAATTTTGATCGAACTCAATTTTCGAACTTTTACGAACTTTGTTACGACTTACGAGTTATGACTTTGCTGGGCCATAGTTCGAAATTACAGCACTTCAATAAAAACTCAGACATTCTGAATTCCAATTACACATTACACCAAAGTTTATATCAAAGTTCATTACAATACCAAAATTTATATCAAAACCAAGTTTAGTACAATCAATCAAAGTTCAGTACAATCACAGAATCCAAAGTTTTTCAAATAGCCACAACGACGATACACTAAAAGTTTTCAAATATCCAAAGTATTCAAAGTACAATTTAAATCATAGAAATACAGAACAATCACCAAAGTCTTAGAATTATTACAAACCCAAATATTATCCTAAATAAAATATTAAAGTTCATTATCAATGGTTCACGTTTGAGTTAATTTCGAACTAAGTTTGGTTTGCGAACCTATTTCGAACGAACTAGGTCCAGTTTGAGTTTGGTTTGAATTAATTTCGAACTAAGTTTGGTTTAAATTAATTTCGAATGAACTCAATTTCAAATTGAACTTTTACGAACTTTTTCGAATCAAACTCGATCGAATTACGAACTACGAATTTTTTGTGCAGCCCTATGTGAGTAGAACAAATTAAATGATCTCACCGGAAAGAAATTAAACATCTGAAACCTCAGTTAATTATTTTTATATTTTTCCTACAGCCTTTCGTTTGAGAGGGACACCTAACCAAAACATATTTTAAAATATCAAATTTAATTCTTATCTTCAAAATCAAATCGTAATTTATAATCATTTTTCGAGAATCACATGCAATGTGAGATGGAAATTGCAACTCTAACCGTGCATGTCAGTGACGCAAAGGAAAATTACTTCAGTACGTCAATATGATTTATAATAAAACTATGCTAGGTTCAGTATATGATGAAATTTTTCATGACAATACATATATTTGAAGGCTATATAACAATGCTAGGTTCAATTACAAAAGACAATATCATAAACAAAATACTAGTCATGACATAAACTATAAATAATGGACCTACGAAGAAATCCTAAGGTTACAAGAAGTTAGGTTATCATGAATTTGTTGTTTTAAGATGTTAACATATGGAAATAGCTTGGTTGCATGAGCTCCATAATACAGTGATAAAATGACTTCAACTCTTTTGATGGTGTCAGATGCACTATCAGCACAACAAAGAGATAATTGAAGCGAGGCGAGCTTGATCAATTCATGACCGATGGCAATGTGATTCGGGTGGTAAAGCTTCACAAGGATCTATAAAAGAGAAAAACTTTCATTAAAAAAGTCAATAACAGTTTATTATTTTATTTATTTGAAAATAAAAAGAAAACATTTGTCCTGAAAGTGGACCAGTGAGTGTCTGTGTGTGTGGTGGGGTGGGTGGGGGGTGTTTGGGGAGTCCATATCCTCTACGGTACCGCACTCAATCCAATGAGCTGAGATTAACTCCCAGCTGAGCGATTGGAATTCGGTGCCTATTTACACATGGGGGGCCTTTTTGAGATTCGTGCCACAATCAAAGAACGGTCTGGATTTAGGAATTTGACCGTGCGGTAGCAGGGTTTTTTTTTTTTGGGGGGTGGGGGTTAAGATCCCCTAAAGTAACCCAAATTTTAAGTTTGGAAGATTTTTTTTTCTTCATTTATCTTGCATTTTCTTGTGAAGATAATATAACTAAATGCCGTCACCTGAATTGACATTTCGCAATGTGTAATAGCACGTTCCAAGTCTCCATTTTTTAAAAATCTCCGCAATTGAATCCTCACCCTGAAAATTTTCCTCGTATGAAACATAATCAAGAAACAGGGAGCTCAGACTAATCGAGCTAGACTAATCTCTGCAAATAGTTCATTTCTCTACTTTTGATGCATACATGAGGTATACCTAGAGTGGGAAAAATGGCACGGCGAGCCAGCTCCGTCACGGAACGGCACTGCACGTGTGTCAGTTACGTGTCATCACCTAAATGTTACTGTGTATACATCAGAAATAAAAAAATGAACTATTTGCCCTAAAAAACCGATCAAATATAAGACCGACATTTTCCTTGAACAGAGTACAAATTTTTTATGCTGTTAATAAAGGGTAAAATGGGTATTTTATAAATTAAAAATGAGTTTTGATATAAAAGACAATAAAATGGGTAAATTTGTGAGTTTTTGAAGTTTAGAGGGGGGAATACGTAATTTTGAAGTTTTTAAGGGTATACGTGAAATTCCCCTTTTTTTAAACATAAAACATTCAGTTTCTTTTTAAATGCCCGATCCACCTATTCCCGTTGATTAAGAAGTGCACCTGTGATCATGTAAAGGCAATAAAAAACTATTCTGTGTAGTTGATAGAGAGAAAAACCTGAGCAACAGCCTTGCTATATTGATGCCTCATAGATCGAATTTTTTCAAGGCAATCTAGCGCTCTATCCACAGAATCCGTTAACCTGAATTTTTTTTGAAAAGTTCAGACGTGCTAATTTTAACAATCTTGAAATAACTTAATAGGAAATAGGAAACCATATATACCTAGTTTATTTAGTGTAGCCTCACTCACATTTGCATTGACCGAATCCAAATCTAGGTATGAGTTGCAATTCAAGCAACATCCAGGATTAATGCATGAACTAATTCTGGATTTTTGAAACAACTTGTGTGCCACCCTTTCAATGCTCTCGTCACTTCCTGAAGCCTTGAGAAAATTAAAATAGATGAGCAGGTGAAGTGCCTATTTAAGATTGAAAAGTGAGTTTCATAAAACAAAATATTAGGAGAGAATATGAAATGTAATACAAGTAAGAATGGACATACAGGCAATGCGAGATTGGAAAGAGAGAAGCGCCGACTAATGCTTGCACAGAATTATTTTCGAGTATCTTGAGTGTAATATTTTCTAAAACTACACCATGACATCTTGAATTTTGACAAGAAAATGAATTAATTACAAGGTCAGAGAAATTTAAACTCGAGCAGCCTGAGCATTCACATCTGAACATGTATTGCTGTTTCAGTAATCTTTGCCTCTCAACAATATCCATCTCACCAACCTATAAAAAAGCTATCTCTTAGAGCGAGACAAAAATAGTCAGAGAAAGGGAGAAGTTGTGATATACGGTATTATTACCTGTGGGCCATAAGAGAGCTCGAGTGGGCTCCACGAAGAAACCAATTCAGTAGTGCGAACAAAAAGGGTACGGGAAAGAAAATAAGAGTTCAAATTTGGTTTGCAAGAGTGATTAAAGAAGCTGCCAGTAGAGTAAATTGCTTGCCCTACCCTAGTCTACAAAGAAAATTTACAAAATAAATTAATGCTAACAAAAAGGTATGGCAACTTAGCGTAAAAGAAAAAAAATCAGGAATCAATCATAAAATGCAAGTTGTAACCAACCTGTTCTATACTACTAGTTTGTATATTACAGTTGGAGAAAGCACTGAATCCTGACCGTCAGTTGAGCTGACATGTACAACAGCCATTGAATTGAACTTTATTTGGCATATTAGAAGTACCAGCTACAAAAGAAGCAACAGACAACAGAAAATTTATCTTCCATTTTTTAAAAAGGATGGTTATTAGGCAAGATTTAAAATTTAAAAGTACCTGTGAGACATTGACTTCAGTAGATAGAAAGTCTGATTTATAGTAGCTATTCATACAGAAACAAAGCACAATAGCATAAATATATCTCCAATCTTTCCCTAGGAGGAACCAGGTCGTAATGATGAACAAGATCCTACAAGCAAAAGACAAATAATAAGATACCAGTATCAGTAATTAACCTAGGACCAAATTATATTGGAGCCTTTTGCAAAAATACGCCCAAAGTTTCATCACGAGAAAATGAAATTCAACATTCTCAAATGTGACAATGTACAACCATTTTTGAGATTTACAGCTGACATTATCACGAGTTACAGAGCACTCCATTAAAAGTTGAAAATTTCACCTGTAACCTAGCCGTGCTTTTGTTTCAAAGAACAAGTTACAAAATAATGCAAAACAAATAAAGTGGGTAACTTGGGTTATGTTTTACTTGACCTCAACTTCAAAGGTCGGTTGCCAATTGCAAACAAGGTAAAATATGTGTATAATGTGCAAACAAAAAAAAATACTAACAACAATACTAGAAGCTTACCAATGACTCTATAAGATTAGAATCAACACCAGATGACCTTCTTTTCTCTTTTTCCTGTGCAACAATCCGACCAGCCAAAACTACATCGGTTGGTAAAACAGCTGACCAATGTGCGCCTCCACATTCATGACTATGCTCAGGTACTCCCTTACATCTTATTCTACTGGCAGAGATAACATTTGCAACATGATTTAAGACATCTCGAGAGAGGTTGCACCTTGACAGAGAACAATCCGGATTTGGGTATGATATTTCTCCCGTGGATTGGGCTAGGCAGTTCTCAGAGCAGTATATGGGGATGGTGCAAGAGGGGCAAAATAGACCGTCTGTAGGACCTTTGTTGAAGCAGAAATGACAGTGGGTCCCACGACAGGGTTTTGTCACGATCTGCAGTTGATCGTGGCTGTTACAACCGATGGTTATGGAAGTTTAGTAAAACTACAGTAGAATTCAAGTAAAATACCAAACATCTAATTTAAAAAAAAAATGCAGTGGCAAAGTCTGCTGATGGTTACTGCACCAACAAAGAACTTTTGTGTTACCACTTATCAGAAATTAAAGTAGACCAAACAAAACATACTCAGAAAAAACCAAGTACAAAATAAAGATCTTTATTTCGCCACAAACAAATGGAACCAAACAACCCAGGTACCAGATCTTCCAGGTCTGGGAAAGAGGTTTAAGCTGTTAAAATAATAGAATACAATAACTGCTACACTAGACCTCTATAGATGCATTATATTATTGATTATTCATACCAAACTAAATCATAATCATATCATATCAAGCGAAAGAAAGTAAAAAATTACATTAAACAACAATTAAATATGTTACCGCAGCAAGAGGATCTTCGGTATGAATCAGAGAAGCTGGCTGGATGTCATTTGGAGAAGCCATGCCACGTCCTTTAGTGGGTGATGTCACACACACTAGTGAGATATCACTTGCAACGACATCTTTGACTTCAACATCATTCTCTGATGGTTCCACTGTGTTCACACTATCAACCCTCACTCTCAAAATCTCAAGCTCTTGTTTTATATTTCTCTTCCCAGAAGAGGTTGCTTCTGTACTTAAAGCTACCTCTAAATCATAAATTGCATCTTTATACTTTTGCAAAGACTCGTTTACTTTTCCTCTCCTATACCATGCCTTAAGAAAAGAAAAAAAGAGATAAACAGGTTTATATATAAAAAAAGGACATTTATACATATGTACCTCACTATCATCAACATCATCAAGATCATGATCATTAGTGTTATAATTAATATTATTATGAGAAAATATGAGGGTCAAGCCCTTGAATTTGCAGAAGTGGTCCCTAGGGGTGTTCATCGGTTCGGTTCGGTTGAAACCGAACCGAACTAGGCAAACCAAAGTTTAATTTCGGTTTTAAAAATAAAACCGAAACCGAACCAATTTAGCATTGCAACCGAACCGAACCAAACCAAAAGTTTTATTTCAGTTTGTTCGGTTTGTTCGGTTCAAACCGAAATATATTAAGTTTTTTTATTTAAATCAATTGATTTCTAATAAACCGAAGTATATTAAGAAATAAACCGGGGTATTAAGAAATAAACCGGGATATTAAGAAATAAACCGAAGTATTTAAAGCAATTGATTAAGAAATAAACCGGGGTATTAAGAAATAAACCGGGCGGTCCGGACCAAATTCATAATATATAAAAGTTCGGTTATTTCGGTTTTCAAAATTTTCAAACCGAACCGAACCGAAATTATAATTCGGTTTTAAGAAGCAAACCGAACCGAACCATTAAACCGAACTGTTTAGTCCAAACTAATTCAGTTCGGTTCGAAACCAACTAAACCGGACCCAATGAACACCCTAGTGGTCCCCTTTGTTAAATTTTGTAATTTGATTGACATTTGCAGAAGTGGCCCCCCTTGTTTATCTTAGCATCTTCATAATGGAACATGAAAAAATTCACTCATACTCAAAACTTAAAAAAATAATAAAATATTGTTCAATTACAAGAAAGGATAATAAAATTTGTTAATCTCATTCAATATATCAACGGTAGGTAGGAAATTCTAATATTGAAAAATATAGATAAAATAATGATGTAATAAATTAACTAGCTTAAACTATTTAAAGATAGTTGCTTGTCACTTGCCTTTGCGTAATTAGCCATTACTGAAATAGCTCTATTGCAATCTCTAAAGCACTCTTCCAAAGGCCAAATTTCTGTTAAATTAAAAAATTAAAAAGAAATCAGGAATGCAATACCACTTGCAATAAGTTTAAAAAGGATAAAATTAATAAGTAAATATAAACATACATGCATAGAAGAAGCTCGGTTAACATACAATGTCGCAACCAAGCTCAACTCCTTACTTTCAGAATTCAGTGGTGCATATCTTAAAGCCTACTCTCAAAGAAATAATACATATAAATTGGAAGCTAAAACACAAAAAAAAATATGGTTAAATTTTAAGCAATGTAATCTTTTACCTGAGAGTAAAAGTTGATAGCTTGTAAATTCTCTTTTGAGAAGCAGTGATTCCCCTTTAGCTTCAAATCTAATGCTTTGGTTTCATTCTTGCAACAAAGTGCAATCTCCAAGTCTGTTAATTCAGTGATAACCTAGTAGAAAATTAACTTGATTTAAACATGAGGCAAAGGGATGTAAGAACAAAAGTACCAGAATCAAATTTGAAGAATTACTTCTTGGAACTCTGGTAAAGGGAGAAAGAACTCCAGGAGGCGAGCGCACGTGACTGAGAGGTTCTCGCACGTGCTTCCGACGATCGCCTGCTTAAGCTCGTCAGGCACTAACAATTTTAGTCTCTCCATTACAAACTGTACAGCAGACTCCAGTAGTAAGCTCGAATGACACCGAGCGGCGGAGGCAAATGGAAAGGATCTGAAAGATGAATTCAGATCCAGTGCAATACCTGACCGTGTAAAATGAGATGTGAGTCGTTCATATTAATATGACACGAATCTCAAAGAAGAACATATATTTTCGGAGTATTGTAACCCCAGCAGCGGTACCGCAGGGAGGTCCCTCTTAAAAAGCTCCGTGGATAGAGAGGCCCGTAGAGCAGAGTGCGTGTATAGCAATCGGTCCAATAAAGGCCCGTAAAGCGAAACTAATTTCGTGATTATTTATGGTCGGAGTCTCGGAGATGCTTTTTATTATGTTTAAAGGAAAATCAAGGGAAGATGATATAGAAATTTGTTAATGAAACTAATATAAACTACTGGGGAAGTAGATTAGTAATTAGATAAACTGTTTTTATTTTAAAACAGTCCTAAGCAAGAGCAGATCTAGGATTTTCGTCTGGAGGTAAAAAAAATAGAGAATCGGGTACTAGATAAAAAAAACAAACTCTAACTTATAATTTCTAATGCTCTGACTTCTAATTTTCAATGTTCTAACTTCTAATCTTAATTACCAATCATAATTAAAAAAAATTATTCTAATTTTAACTCTAAATTTAACTTTAATTGCAAATAAAAATTGCTGAAGAGATAAATTAATAAAATTTCGAGGGAGGAGACAAAGTTGGTACGGATCTATCTTTGTATCACGGTAACTTAAAAAAAAAGAAAAAAAAACAAGCTAGGCTATCCGATAATTTGATTTATATTTTTTGTCAGGTTTTATCATTCTCTTAACTTACTTTGTAACTCCTGTAATTATCTCTTCCCCTGTACCATTTTGCATGAGTATTGTAACACTTGGCCTTACATCAATCAAATTTCATTCCAGCTAACGGTTTTGGAAAAATAGAAACTTGCAGCGTGTAATTAAATTAGAACATCCTCTGTTCAGGTTTTGGAAATGGAATCATAATTTATAACATATCTTAAGAGTGAGTCTATGGTACTGGGTTGGTCCGTAATACGGATCAATATTTTCGTTTTCAAAATTCTAACGGTCGATCTGAACCGTTCAACATGATTCCCATATGAATATGTACTTGCAAACGGAATTTTATTTTTTTAGAATTTTTTTTACTATTTTTAAGATAAGTAGAAAATCACTTGTTTTTGGTCCAGAAAACAAGTGATTTTCTACTATCTTAAAAAATAGTAAAAAAAATTCTAAAAAAATAAAATTCAGTTTGCAAGTACATATTCATATGGGAATCATGTTGAACGGTTCAGATCGACCGTTAGAATTTTGAAAACGAAAATATTGATCCGTATTACGGACCAACCCAGTACCATAGACTCACTCTTAAGATAATGTTATAAATTATGATTCCATTTCCAAAACCTGAACAGAGGATGTTCTATTAATTACACGCTGCAAGTTTCTATTTTTCCAAAACCTGTTAGCTGGAATGAAATTTGAATTGATGTAAGGCCAAGTGTTACAATACTCATGCAAAATGGTACAGGGGAAGAGATTAATTACAGGAGTTACAAAGTAAGTTAAGAATGATAAAACCTGACAAAAATATAAATCAAATTATCGGATAGCCCTAGCATTGTTTTTTTTTCTTTTTTTTTTAAGTTACCGTGATACAAGATAGATCCGTACCAACTTTGTCTCCTCCCTCGAAATTTTATTAATTATTCTCTTCAGCAATTTTAATTTGCAATTAAAGTTAAATTTAGAGTTAAAATTAGAATAATTTTTTTAATTATGATTGGTAATTAAGATTAGAAGTTAGAACATTGAAAATTAGAAGTCAGAGCATTAGAATTATAAGTTAGAGTATTGTTTTTTTTATCTAGTACCCGATTCTCTATTTTTTTTACCTCCAGACGAAATCTAGATCTGCTCTTGCTTAGGACTGTTTTAAAATAAAAACAGTTTATCTAATTACTAATCTACTTCCCCAGTAGTTTATATTAGTTTCATTAACAAATTTCTATATCATCTTCCCTTGATTTTCCTTTAAACATAATAAAAAGCATCTCCGACCATAAATAATCACGAAATTAGTTTCGCTTTACGGGCCTTTATTGGGCCGTTTGCTATACACGCACTCTGCTCTACGGGCCTCTCTATCCACGGAGCTTTTTAAGAGGGACCTCCCTACGGTACCGCAGCTGGGGTTACAATACTCCGAAAATATATGTTCTTCTTTGAGATTCGTGTCATATTAATGAACGACGAAGATCTCATTTTACACGGTCAGGTATTGCACTGGATCTGAATTCATCTTTCAGATCCTTTCCATTTGCCTCCGCCGCTCGGTGTCATTCGAGCTTACTACTGGAGTCTGCTGTACAGTTTGTAATGGAGAGACTAAAATTGTTAGTGCCTGACGAGCTTAAGCAGGCGATCGTCGGAAGCACGTGCGAGAACCTCTCAGTCACGTGCGCTCGCCTCCTGGAGTTCTTTCTCCCTTTACCAGAGTTCCAAGAAGTAATTCTTCAAATTTGATTCTGGTACTTTTGTTCTTACATCCCTTTGCCTAATGTTTAAATCAAGTTAATTTTCTACTAGGTTATCACTGAATTAACAGACTTGGAGATTGCACTTTGTTGCAAGAATGAAACCAAAGCATTAGATTTGAAGCTAAAGGGGAATCACTGCTTCTCAAAAGGAGAATTTACACAAGCTATCAACTTTTACTCTCAGGTAAAAGATTACATTGCTTAAAATTTAACCATATTTTTTTTTGTGTTTTAGCTTCCAATTTATGTATTTATTTTCTTTGAGAGTAGGCTTTAAGATATGCACCACTGAATTCTGAAAGTAAGGAGTTGAGCTTGGTTGCGACATTGTATGTTAACCGAGCTTCTTCTATGCATGTATGTTTATATTTACTTATTAGTAATTTTATCCTTTTTAACTTATTGCAAGTGGTATTGCATTCCTGATTTCTTTTTAATTTTTTAATTTAACAGAAATTTGGCCTTTTGGAAGAGTGCTTTAGAGATTGCAATAGAGCTATTTCAGTAATGGCTAATTACGCAAAGGCAAGTGACAAGCAACTATCTTTAAATAGTTTAAGCTAGTTAATTTATTACATCATTATTTTATCTATATTTTTCAATATTAGAATTTCCTACCTACCGTTGATATATTGAATGAGATTAACAAATTTTATTATCCTTTCTTGTAATTGAACAATATTTATTATTATTTTTTTAAGTTTTGAGTATGAGTGAATTTTTTCATGTTCATTATAGAAGATGCTAAGATAAACAAGGGGGGCCACTTCTGCAAATGTCAATCAAATTACAAAATTTAACAAAGGGGACCACTAGGGGTGTTCATTGGGTCCGGTTTAGTTGGTTTTGAACCGAACCGAAATTAGTTTGGACCAAACGGTTCGGTTTTTTTCGGTTTAATGGTTCGGTTCGGTTTGCTTTTTAAAACCGAATTATAATTTCGGTTCGGTTCGGTTTGAAATTTTGAAAAACCGAAATAACCGAACCGACCGAAATATTATATATTATGAATTTGGTCCGGACCGCCCCGGGTTTATTTCCTTAATACCCCGGTTTATTTTCTTAATCAATTGCTTAATACTTCGGTTTATTTCTTAATATCCCGGTTTATTTCTTAATATCCCGATTTATTTCTTAATATACTTCGGTGTTATTATAAATCAATTGATTTAAATAAAAAAATTAATATATTTCGGTTGAACCGAACAAACCGAACAAACTGAAATAAAACTTTGGTTTGGTTCGGTTCGGTTGCAATGCTAAATTGGTTCGGTTCGGTTTTATTTTTAAAACCGAATATAACTTTGGTTTGCCTAGTTCGTTCGGTTTCAACCGAACCGAACCGATGAACACCCCTAGGGACCACTTCTGCAAATTCAAGGGCTTGACCCTCATATTTTCTCATAATAATATTAATTATAACACTAATGATCATGATCTTGATGATGTTGATGATAGTGAGGTACATATGTATAAATGTCCTTTTTTTATATATAAACCTGTTTTATCTCTTTTTTTCTTTTCTTAAGGCATGGTATAGGAGAGGAAAAGTAAACGAGTCTTTGCAAAAGTATAAAGATGCAATTTATGATTTAGAGGTAGCTTTAAGTACAGAAGCAACCTCTTCCGGGAAGAGAAATATAAAACAAGAGCTTGAGATTTTGAGAGTGAGGGTTGATAGTGTGAACACAGTGGAACCATCAGAGAATGATGTTGAAGTCAAAGATGTCGTTGCAAGTGATATCTCACTAGTGTGTGTGACATCACCCACTAAAGGACGTGGCATGGCTTCTCCAAATGACATCCAGCCAGCTTCTCTGATTCATACCGAAGATCCTCTTGCTGCGGTAACATATTTAATTGTTGTTTAATGTAATTTTTTACTTTCTTTCGCTTGATATGATATGATTATGATTTAGTTTGGTATGAATAATCAATAATATAATGCATCTATAGAGGTCTAGTGTAGCAGTTATTGTATTCTATTATTTTAACAGCTTAAACCTCTTTCCCAGACCTGGAAGATCTGGCACCTGGTGTTGTTTGGTTCCATTTGTTTGTGGCGAAATAAAGATCTTTATTTTGTACTTGGTTTTTTCTGAGTATGTTTTGTTTGGTCTACTTTAATTTCTGATAAGTGGTAACACAAAAGTTCTTTGTTGGTGCAGTAACCATCAGCAGACTTTGCCACTGCTTTTTTTTAAATTAGATGTTTGGTATTTTACTTGAATTCTACTGTAGTTTTACTAAACTTCCATAACTATCGGTTTGTAACAGCCACGATCAACTGCAGATCGTGACAAAACCCTGTCGTGGGACCCACTGTCATTTCTGCTTCAACAAAGTTCCTACAGACGGTCTATTTTGCCCCTCTTGCACCATCCCCATATACTGCTCTGAGAACTGCCTAGCCCAATCCACGGGAGAAATATCATACCCAAATCCGGATTGTTCTCTGTCAAGGTGCAACCTCTCTCGAGATGTCTTAAATCATGTTGCAAATGTTATCTCTGCCAGTAGAATAAGATGTAAGGGAGTACCTGAGCATAGTCATGAATGTGGAGGCGCACATTGGTCAGCTGTTTTACCAACCGATGTAGTTTTGGCTGGTCGGATTGTTGCACAGGAAAAAGAGAAAAGAAGGTCATCTGGTGTTGATTCTAATCTTATAGAGTCATTGGTAAGCTTCTAGTATTGTTGTTAGTATTTTTTTTGTATGCACATTATACACATATTTTACCTTGTTTGCAATTGGCAACCGACCTTTGAAGTTGAGGTCAAGTAAAACATAACCCAAGTTACCCACTTTAATTTGTTTTGCATTATTTTGTAACTTGTTCTTTGAAACAAAAGCACGGCTAGGTTACAGGTGAAATTTTCAACTTTTAATGGAGTGCTCTGTAACTCGTGATAATGTCAGCTGTAAATATCTCAAAAATGGTTGTACATTGTCACATTTGAGAATGTTGAATTTCATTTTCTCGTGATGAAACTTTGGGCGTATTTTTGCAAAAGGTTCCAATATAATTTGGTCCTAGGTTAATTACTGATACTGGTATCTTATTTTTTGTCTTTTTCTTGTAGGATCTTGTTCATCATTACGACCTGGTTCCTCCTAGGGAAAGATTGGAGATATATATTTATGCTATTGTGCTTTGTTTCTGTATGAATAGCTACTATAAATCAGACTTTCTATCTACTGAAGTCAATGTCTCACAGGTACTTTCAAGTTTTAAAATCTTTGCCTAATAACCATCCTGTTTAAAAAATGGAAGATAAATTTTCTGTTGTCTGTTGCTTCTTTTGTAGCTGGTACTTCTAATATGCCAAATAAAGTTCAATTCAATGGCTGTTGTACATGTCAGCTCAACTGACGGTCAGGATTCAGTGCTTTCTCCAACTGTTAATATACTAACTAGTAGTATAGAACAGGTTGGTTACAACTTGCATTTTATGATTGATTCCTGATTTTTTTTTTTCTTTTACGCTAAGTTGCCATACCTTTTTGTTAGCATTAATTTATTTTGTAAATTTTCTTTGTAGACTAGGGTAGGGCAAGCAATTTACTCTACTGGCAGCTTCTTTAATCACTCTTGCAAACCAAATGTGAACTCTTATTTTCTTTCCCGTACCCTTTTTGTTCGCACTACTGAATTGGTTTCTTCGTGGAGCCCACTCGAGCTCTCTTATGGCCCACAGGTAATAATACCGTATATCACAACTTCTCCCTTTCTCTGACTATTTTTTTGTCTCGCTCTAAGAGATAGCTATTTTTTATAGGTTGGTGAGATGGATATTGTTGAGAGGCAAAGATTACTGAAACAGCAATACATGTTCAAATGTGAATGCTCAGGCTGCTCGAGTTTAAATTTCTCTGACCTTGTTATTAATTCATTTTCTTGTCAAAATTCAAGATGTCATGGTGTAGTTTTAGAAAATATTACACTCAAGATACTCGAAAATAATTCTGTGCAAGCATTAGTCGGCGCTTCTCTTCTTTCCAATCTCTCATTGCCTGTATGTCCATTCTTACTTGTATTACATTTCATATTCTCTCCTTAATATTTTGTTTTATGAAACTCACTTTTCAATCTTAAATAGGCACTTCACCTGCTCATATATTTTAATTTTTCTCAAGGCTTCAGGAAGTGACAAGAGCATTGAAAGGGTGGCACACAAGTTGTTTAAAAAATCCAGAATTAGTTCATGCATTAATCCTGGATGTTGCTTGAATTGCAACTCACACCTAGATTTGGATTCAGTCAATGCAAATGTGAGTGAGGCTACACTAAATATGACTAGGTAATATATATGGTTTCCTATTTCCTATTAAGTTATTTCAAGATTGTTAAAATTAGCACGTCTGAACTTTTCAAAAAAAATTCAGGTTAACGGATTCTGTGGATAGAGCGCTAGATTGCCTTGAAAAAATTCGATCTATGAGGCATCAATATAGCAAGGCTGTTGCTCAGGTTTTTCTCTCTATCAACTACACAGAATAGTTTTTTATTGCCTTTACATGATCACAGGTGCACTTCTTAATCAACGGGAATAGGTGGATCGGGCATTTAAAAAGAAACTGAATGTTTTATGTTTAAAAAAAGGGGAATTTCACGTATACCCTTAAAAACTTCAAAATTACGTATTCCCCCCTCTAAACATCAAAAACTCACAAATTCCATTTTATTGTCTTTTATATCAAAACTCATTTTAAATTTATAAAATACCCATTTTACCCTTTATTAAAAGCATAAAAAATTTGTAGTCTGTTCAAGGAAAATGTCGGTCTTATATTTGATCGGTTTTTTAGGGCAAATAGTTCATTTTTTTATTTCTGATGTATACACAGTAACATTTAGGTGATGACACGTAACTGACACACGTGCAGTGCCGTTCCGTGACGGAGCTGGCTCCGCCGTGCCATTTTTCCCACTCTAGGTATACCTCATGTATGCATCAAAAGTAGAGAAATGAACTATTTGCAGAGATTAGTCTAGCTCGTATTAGTCTGAGCTCCCTGTTTCTTGATTATGTTTCATACGAGGAAAATTTTCAGGGTGAGGATTCAATTGCGGAGATTTTTATAAAAAATGGAGACTTGGAACGTGCTATTACACATTGCGAAATGTCAATTCAGGTGACGGCATTTAGTTATATTATCTTCACAAGAAAATGCAAGATAAATGAAGAAAAAAAAAATCTTCCAAACTTAAAATTTGGGTTACTTTAGGGGATCTTAACCCCCCCACCCCCCAAAAAAAAAAAAACCCTGCTACCGCACGGTCAAATTCCTAAATCCAGACCGTTCTTTGATTGTGGCACGAATCTCAAAAAGGCCCCCCATGTGTAAATAGGCACCGAATTCCAATCGCTCAGCTGGGAGTTAATCTCAGCTCATTGGATTGAGTGCGGTACCGTAGAGGATATGGACTCCCCAAACACCCCCCACCCACCCCACCACACACACACAGACACTCACTGGTCCACTTTCAGGACAAATGTTTTCTCTTTTTATTTTCAAATAAATACAAAATAATAAACTGTTATTGACTTTTTTAATGAAAGTTTTTCTCTTTTATAGATCCTTGAGAAGCTTTACCACCCAAATCACATTGCCATCGGTCATGAATTGATCAAACTCGCCTCGCTTCAATTATCTCTTTGTTGTGCTGATAGTGCATCTGACACCATCAAAAGAGTTGAAGTCATTTTATCACTGTATTATGGAGCTCGTGCAACCAAGTTATTTCCATATGTTAACATCTTAAAACAACAAATTCATGATAACCTAACTTCTTGTAACCTTAGGATTTCTTCGTAGGTCCATTATTTATAGTTTATGTCATGACTAGTATTTTGTTTATGATATTGTCTTTTTGTAATTGAACCTAGCATTGTTATATAGCCTTCAAAATATATGTATATTGTCATGAAAAATTTCATCATATACTGAACCTAGCATAGTTTCTTATTAAATCATATTGACGCACTGAAGTAATTTTCCTTTGCGTCACTGACATGCACGGTCAGAGTTGCAATTTCCATCTCATATTGCATGTGATTCTCGAAAAATGATTATAAAATTACGATTTAATTTTGAAGATAAGAATTAAATTTGATATTTTAAAATATGTTTTGGTTAGGTGTCCCTCTCAAACGAAAGGCTGTAGGAAAAATATAAAAATAATTAACTGAGGTTTCAGATGTTTAATTTCTTTCCGGTGAGATCATTTAATTTGTTCTACTCCACATAGGGCTGCACAAAAATTCGTAGTTCGTAATTCGATTCGAGTTTGATTCGAAAAAGTTCGTAAAAAGTTCAATTTGAAATTGAGTTCATTCGAAATTAATTTAAATCAAACTTAGTTCGAAATTAATTCAAACCAAACTCAAACTGGACCTAGTTCGTTCGAAATAGGTTCGCAAACCAAACTTAGTTCGAAATTAACTCAAACGTGAACCATTGATAATGAACTTTAATATTTTATTTAGGATAATATTTGGGTTTGTAATAATTCTAAGACTTTGGTGATTGTTCTGTATTTCTATTGATATTTAAATTGTACTTTGAATACTTTGGATATTTGAAAACTTTAGTGATGTATCTCGTGTTGGCTATTTGAAAAACTTTGGATTCTGTGATTGTACTGAATTTTGATTGATTGTACTAAACTTTGGTGTTTGATATAAATTTTGGTATTTGTAATGAACTTTGATATAAACTTTGGTGTAATGTGTAACTGGAATTCAGAATGTCTGAGTTTTTATTGAAGTGCTGTAATTTCGAACTATGGCCCAGCCATAAGTCATAACTCGTAAGTCGTAACAAAGTTCGTAAAAGTTCGAAATTGAGTTCGATCAAAATTAATTCAAATCAAAGTTAGTTCGAAATTAATTCAAACCAAACTCAAACTGGAGGTAAGTTCGATTCGGTTCAGTTCGTTTGCAGCTCTAACTCCACACGTTAAGTTGTTGATAGGTTTTTATTTAATTTTTTTGGAGTAAACGTGATGTGATATTAAGGTTTTACAAGGGTTCACATGAAATTATAGGGGCAAATATATTAACAGAGAAGTTTTAACTTCATGCAGCGCACGGCCTATAACATCGAAACAGTCCTGCATGTTTATTTGTTCGCTGCATGAAGACAAATCTTCGCTGTTATAATATTTACCCAAATTTAGCTGTTTTTCCTTTCGTTTTCGCCTTTCGGCCCGTGATAATAAATATATTATAAAAGCCAAGACACGCAAGCAATTCATATAATTAAGTTGGGTACAACACAAATACAATAGAGACTATTAGAAGAGAGAAAAAAGAGATTTTAATGGAGGAAAGCGAAGAAAGGCTGCTGGTATCAGAAGAGCTAACCCTTTCTGAGGTCTCTCTTTTTCCTCCTTTACTTGCTGGTATTAGAAAAAAAGTGTACGTACGGTGGTCTTTTTCATAATATTATATTATTCCAATTATGGGTTTTGATTGGAAATTTGTTTTTAGAGTAATTATGCATGTAAATTAAGCCACCAAAATTTATTGTTTTTCTCTATTTTACCAGTCAAACGTATTGATTCCCATTTTACCCTTGTGCAATTGCTGTCTCTCTTTCTATTGGTTTTCACGTTTCATTCATCTAATACTTGTCAAATCATTCATTTTCCCATCAGTTGGGTATAAATTTGGATTAATTTTGTCAGGATAATAAACTGAAATGAATCCAAACCTCACAATATTCAAAATTGACCAAAATTCCAGAATGAATCAAGTGGGTAATTAGTAATTACTGAGACCTAAAACAAATCCCAATCTAGAATGATTCTACTGAATATTTCTGACACAGAAGCTGACCTAAACACGAAATCAACCATCGGTGAGAACAGTATGAATCAACTGATTGACTTTTTAAATTAATAGTTTATAATTTATGTCCTGATTGATCTATTTGATGCAGGATGTGAGATTATGTACTGGAGATGGATCAGTCGATAATAATGGGAACTCCATACTGAAGCACAACTCAGGAAACTGGAAAGCATGTTCATTTATATTATGTTAGTAATACATCATTCTTTTTTCCTGAAATTTTTTTACTGACAAATCAAAAGAAATGATTGCAAATTTGAAAGTTCATATTGTTATGTAGGTTTTGGTATATACTCTTTTTCTGGTTTTAAAACCTTCTATTCAAGATCAAAACTGTGATATTTACCAAACAATCTGTTGGGCATCTGAAATTATAAGTAATAATTTGCATTGTAAAATGTAGGGACAGAGTGTTGTGAGAGATTTGCGTACTACGGTATTTCTAGAAGCCTAGTGACCTATCTGAAAACAAGGCTACACCAGGGAAATGCCACAGCTTTATGGAATTTCACCACATGGCAGGGCACCTGTTACCTCACGCCACTTGTCGGTGCGGTATTGGCAGACTCCTATTGGGGCCGTTATCGCACTATCGCCATATTCTCTGTGATTTATTTAATTGTAAGTATGCTTTGCATTGAATAAGTTGTTATTGCATTACTTAACCTTGAGTAATTAGTTAATTTAACCTTGAATAAGCCTCTAGTTACACTCAATTAGTTGTGGATCAAGCACCAATAAAAGTGCTAATATATATATGAGGAGGGCTCAAATGCCCCATTGCTTCATGCCCCAATCGTACCCCAACATCTGTATCTTCAAATTTCAAAGTTCAAACAGACGATCCGAACCACTCAACATGATATCCATGTTAAAATATGATTGGAGACCAAATTTTATATTTTTTGGAATTTTTTTACTATTTTTTAAGATATGTACAAAATCATTATTTTTAGATGGTCCACAATTTCCTGAAAAATAGTGATTTTGTACCTATCTTAAAAAATAGTAAAAAAATTTCAAAAAATATAAAATTTGGTCTCCAATCATATTTAATGTAGATATCATGTTGAGCGGTTTAGATCGTCTGTTTGAACTTTGAAATTGAAGATAAAGATGTTGGGGTATTGGGGCATGAAGCAATGGAGCATTTGAGCCCTCCTCTATATATATGTATATATGCTCTTAATTTTATCCTACTTTGAATTCAGGGCATGGCAATTTTGACAACATCGTCGTCTCTTTCCTCCCTCCTACCTTCACCGCAATTAAATTCTGATTCTGTTTCCCCTCAACCAAAACTCTATGAATACCTCCTCTTCTTCACCTCTCTCTACATGATTGCTATTGGAGCTGGTGGCATCAAGCCGTGCGTCTCGGCATTTGGAGCCGACCAGTTTGATGAAACTGACCGATGGAGAGATCCAGTAGGGATCCTTCTTCAATTGGTTTTACTTTTGCATAAATCTCGGCTCGCTTGCCTCAACTACTGGGCTCGTGTACTTACAACAGTACTATGGTTGGGGCCTTGGATATGGTGTCGCTACTCTGTTTATGGGTCTGGCAATGGGCAGCTTCTTTATTGGATCGAAATTCTACCGGTTTCAAAAGCCAGGTGGAAGCCCGATAACCCGGGTTTGTCAAGTGGTGGTGGCCAGTGTTAGGAAATGGAGGGTCCAGTTGCCAGTTGATGATTGTTGTCTTTACGAGTTGCCTGGAAAAAGTTCAGCTATAAAAGGGAGCCGTAAGCTAGCGCATACTGATCAACTAAGGTAAGTGTTTTTACTTTTTCCCCTCTTCTGAAAGAAATCTCAATCCAATCTTTTGTTCTTTTCTGGGATTTGATTTGAACATGTGACCTCAACTCTGTAGGTTTCTTGACAAGGCTGCAGTAGTAACTCATACTGATTCAAAGCACGGTAATTTCTCAAAGCCATGGAGGATTTGTACAGTAACACAAGTAGAAGAATTAAAGCTACTTGTAAGGATGTTTCCCATTTGGTCCACTGGCATAATTTTCTTCATGGTTTGTGCTCAGGATTCCTCTTCTTTCATTGAACAAGGCATGGTTTTAAAGCAACAGATAGGATCCTACTTCACCATCCCACCTGCTTCATTATCTACCTTTGAAATACTAACTTTCATTGCAATTGTGCCGATCTACGACAAAATCATTGTACCAGTTGCTAGGCGCTTCACAGGGAAGGCAAGAGGCTTCACTGAGTTAGAAAGAATGGGTACTGGTCTCATCTTTTCTATTCTTGCCATGGTATCAGCAGCTTTGGTCGAGACAAAGCGGTTACAAATTGCCCGAGAAATGGACTTAATACATGAAAAGGTTGAGGTACCAATGAGCATTCTCTGGTTGGTACCGCAGTATACTTTACTCGGTCTTGCCCAGGTTTTAACATCAATTGGTCAAATCGAGTTTTTCTACAATCAATCACCCGATGCTATGAGGAGTGTCTGTACAGCTTTTGCACTTGTCACGGTTTCATTAGGGAGTTATATGAGCTCATTTGTTCTGACTCTTGTTTCATATTTTACCACTCGTGGAGGCAAGCAAGGGTGGATCCCTGATAACTTGAACGAGGGCCGGCTTGATTTGTTTTTCTGGCTTATATCTGCGCTTAGTTTGCTGAATTTTTTGGCTTTTTTGTTCTGTGCATCGAGATATAGATACAAGAGAGCTTCTTAATTGAGTCTGATTTGATTACACAAGACTTGCAGCTGTATTGTATGTGTAATAACTATCAAGTAAAGCAATATCTAATGACTCTGGTGCCCAGCCTTTTGAGGGCCCAATTTATATGATCATAAAGCAATATCTATGATGTATGATCACGAAACAAAAGCTAAATGAGGCCTACTATGGTTTAGATTATGTAATTGTGCAATATTGGTGTTAATATCACCTATAACCGGAAGGGGATTGAGATATACTGAGTTTGGGCATATCCAACATATTAAGAGCAAATTGAAGTTCAGTTATTATGGAGAAGTTAACTTATTTTTCAGATCTAGTATATTGCTATATATTGACTATATAAATATACATTTTGTACTTTCCCATTAGATTATCAGGTTCACTGGTTTGGCGCGTCGTGACCACGTGATGTGACTAATTGTGTTTAATTATTGTTTATAATTGTGTTTAATTATTGTTTAAAAGTTTAAATTAGTTCAAAGAAAATAATAACAAAATATACTAAAAAATAAGAAATTGTTACAAAATTATTATAATTAAGAAATAACGTTTAAAATGTTAGTCAAGTAATGTGTCACTAACGTGATGTGACTGAATCAATTTGCGTGACGTGACGTGATTAAGATGGTGGAAGACAGTTACGTTACGTGATCAACACACGTAACGTGATATGACCATTGGCGGATCCAAGGTGGATCAGGGGTAGACACTTGTCTATCCCTGGATTTGAAAAAAAAAATTTAAACCTAGTGGTATTTTATACTTATGCCTACTCCTGGACAGAAACAATAACTACTCCTGGATTTAATTCATCGCCAAGTAGAAGCAAAATTACACGGAAAAGACAAGTCAGTCCAGACTGATTCGCAAAAAAGAATTAAAGAAAAAAGACGTGGTTCGATTCACTACTCCACTCAGAAGATCGCTGATTCGCTAGAGGAAAAAAAGAGATCTGTTACAAGAGATCTAAAATATATCATGTCGTAACTAGTCATGGCCGTGACTAAATTTGGAATGATGGTCATGGCATGTGAATGGTCACAACACGTAGTCACGCATGACCGAGGCATGCCGTGACCACGACGCGAGTGACGTATCCTAAATGTGACTGGTCACGTTTGGTCATGTTTAACTATTTTTTTTCATAATTTAAGTTATTTATCAAGAGTTCACCATTCGATCAAGATCTAACGGTCCTAATACACGTGACTCACGTGACCATGTGCCGTGGTCGTGAAATCTTTCGCGTGACGTGCCGTGTCATGTCAATTTTCGAAAGATAATCACGTCGCATGAATAGTCCACGCACGGGACACGCGAGTCCAACACGTGCCGGCACACGTGCCATGTCATGCCGTGATGGAACGTGTTGTGCTGTGACTGAACCGTGTCATGTCATAACGTATCTAATCACATGAGCTTTTTAGATCCTTATCTGCTTTTCTGTTCTAATTCGTCAGTAAGTAAAAAAAATTATACTCTTATTAGTATTTGTACATACTTCTACTGAAATCCTGAATCCGTCCTGGAATATGACATGACATTATGTGACACAACTGGTCTTCATCTCTATAATCAAACAGGTGAGATAGGTTGTTCCGATTTCAGTGTTATACAGCTGTAAATTTATCTTTACTAGTTACTAACATCTTGTTTTGTTGCAGTCTTATATATATTTCTTGTGGGATATTTACCAAGTGAATGGCTAAATTTTGGGAGACATGTACAACTACTAGAAATCGAATTGATTAATGCTCAGGATGTATGCAATGTTGAAAATAGAAGAACACTAAAATTCACCCATTATTTTATTACATTAGGTGCTCTCCAAAGCAATGTTATAAGAACCGGACTGAATGTTGATCCAGTAAGTTTAAGTTCAACGGTTTACTGTTGGATCAATAGGTCAACCATTATTATCATGTTTTTATATTGCTGAAATTGGACACTCGAGCGCCGTTTTATGACCGTTTGAAGTTTCGTCGTCGTTTTTCGCCTTTTCAGTGAAGATATCGTTCATATTCATATGTAATTTAGCGTAATGTAATGTAATGTAGTGTAATTTAACTTAATATAGTGTAATTCAACATAATTTCAAGTAATCTAGTGTATTTTAGTATAAATATGCTAATTATAAATCAAAAGAAGTAATCGAACAAATAATTTAAATACAAAATTCAAATTTTCAGTGTTAGATTTCATTATTTTTTCTATTCATAATGTCTCCTTAAAAAAAAAAAAAAAAAAAAAAAAACACTAAGCCGGCCAGAAAATGGCCGGCTTAGGGGAGGAGTAAACCGGCCATTTTCTGGCCGGTTTGGGCATTTTTCGATATTGGGTCCGATTCTGGGTATAAATAATAATTTGTATTAAACTCTGGATATTAATAAAAATGTCGGGTCAATGCCAACTGCAATTTATGAATGCCAATCATTAAGAGAAAAGAAATTTTTATATTTATTCTTTCAATGTACTATAAGTTACTTAAATAAATTTCAAGGATATCATTTCTTAGATTACTGTGTGGTTTTGGAAGTACTAATGGTATCAACGTAAACTTTGAAATTTTATGGACAAAATTGAGAAATGATTCGATATTTGTCAAGTTGTGATCCTACATCTACATGATTTCAAATTCATTGTGGTACCCTACCGTGTATAATGAGATTTCATCGCCTGTTTTAATCTAGCATGAATCTTAAAGCAGGCCTCTTATAATTTAAATTTGCACCAAAATGATTTTGACTCAGCTAGAAATTATTCTACCTGATAGAGTACCCAGGGAACTCTTCATATCTACATAGAACCCAAAAAAAATCCGAAAAAGTTCCATTTGTTCAATGCCCTCAAAAATTATTTGTGAAAAGGTTCCAAATCTATTCACATGAGATTTTTTATATAGTGGAACTAGTTTTCTTAACTGGAACCGTCAGGACTTATGACAGTTGGGACATTTAAAAAAAAAATCGAGAGCATTTGTGTAATTTTTTTAATTGAGATATTAATAAAAATTTCGGTTGTTTACTTATCAAGTGTAATTTAGTTGTCCATTGATTTTTTTATCTTTCAAAAGCGATTGATTTTTTTAAAATTGTAAATGTTTTATAAATATTGACAATAAAGAGTAGTCATTTTGTATTTTTTTTTTTATCATCTCTAACCGGAATATGAATTTTCTAAAAGCAATTATATAAATAAAAGAACAAAAAATAATAAGTACTGCATATTTTTTCAAGATAGATAATTTTTTTTAATTAATTTAGACGTTTAAATTTCTGTTTTGTTCTTTCTTAAACAAAAATTCTCCACCCGACTCTGCTCAGAATTCGGATCTCCCCAGGTACCTGACTCAAACAAATTAAGTTCGGATCACTCCAGTTAGGACCGCTATGAGTCGTTAAGTCTGAGATAGAGGTAACTCGGATTCAACTCATAAGTCGAGTCAACTCGAATTGCTCATTCAGGACCGATTTGAAAATCCAACTCGAAATCAACTCACGAGCAACTTGAGTTAACTCGACTCAACTTGTGACTCGTGAGCCAACTCTCTTATCTGACAATTCCATTTTGACAGTTTCATCTAAATTACGTACTATTGAATTTTAGCTTCTTTATTTGACTTTAATCTACCTAAACTATTCTTTTTTATTTAACTGAAAGTATTTTACTAGTCAGATTCAGTAGAAACTGTGCTAGCTACTTTTTATTTAAGTAGAATTAGAGAAGTGGCGAAGAGAAGAGAATGATCAAAAGGGGATTGTGCAGGAACTGAAAAATGAATTAGGGTC
>JAJGRW010003947.1:0-29465 GCA_025461045.1 Carex parvula | reverse complement strand
CACCAGCGAGTTGGAGATGCCCGGCTTCAGTACTTAGCACATTTTTTTTTTTTCCTAGTCGTTCGGAACTTTGATTTTTTGTGTTACATTTTTAGGACTGTATTGGCAATTTTGTGGTTTGCCAAGTAAAGCACATGAATGGTGCCACTATTATGAAATACAATTTTGTTGATCCTTGTTACCTTTTTTCATTATTGTGTGAGGCACATAAAAAATGAGATTGTTTGGTACTTGCAAAGATATGTAATGGTACATTTCATGAAGGATGGACCAAACTACACTAGTAGTGCGCTCTAGAGAGCTACAAACTCAAAATATCAAACCTATATATATCTCTAAACTCAAAAAATCAGAACCTAAACTCTAAAATTAAAAAAACAAAACCCTAAAGCTAAAAACTTCAGGACTCCTTCATTAGGAAAAAAAATGAGTTACTTGGGATCGTGACTAAAGCTGATCTAGGACAGTTGCTCCATAATCGAAAAATTAAAAAAGGGAAGAGAAAAGGAGAGGTCAATTTTGTACATTAACTTGACAATTGTTGCATGTTACTTGTAAATCTAAATATAGAGAAAGTGAACTCTGTCGGTATCTCTTTCCTTTAGAGATAACATGCATGCAGGGTTCCATTGGGAAATAGAGAAAGAGAGGGAGAGAGAGAAATGGTACCAATGCTTTTAGCCTGCTGTAGTCTTTCTATTTTTGTCTCTGAATGTAAAGCAACACTCCACATGACCCTCAAAATGCTTCTACTTCAATTGATGTCGGACATTGATTTTGCAAATATGATTTTTTTTCTAAAGATTACAAATAATTTGCTGCAGTCATATCTGTTGAATATTGAGACAAAATTAGAGTCCGAATATTCCAGATTTAGAGATCTGGATGCAACGTGTTTTGTGATGTATTTTTAGGCATGTAGTGGAGTTAGTGGTTTCCTTATTTACTCTAGACAGAATTAGTGCGAGTAGTGGGGTTAGTGGTTTCTAAATTTAGTTGAGTCATGAGTTGTGGTAGGTTTCCATATTTAGTTTTTGTAGTGCTATAAATTCAGCATGTTGTAATCGAATTAATTAAGAAGTGAAGTAAAATTATTTGTGTCAATCCTTCTTCCTCTGTTTACTCTTCCAACAATATCTATCTTGGTAATTATCTTTGTGCAGTCTCATCTACTTTCATAAATCTTTTAATCAGAGATAAAGAAATGATTATGGTTGCCAGAAATTTGCAATTTTCACTAACAATGAAAATTGTATGTTATGACCAGTAAAAACTCTTGGTCCTTCTAATTTGGTTGTCTAAATTGCTTTCAGCTATTATATCTAAGTTCAGGCCTCCATTTTTACTCAGAAAAAAAACATTTCTCTTTTTGCTGAGAGCTATTTTTGTTTTCGTTGGACTTTTCAGAACAAAATCTACTCGTGTGTAAATTATTATTCGCGTGCATACACAAATTAACAATGTTTTTTTTCAAGAAGAACATTTTGATTTTGTACACAAATTTGCTATGTTTTTTTCAAAACGGACATTTTGATTTTGAATGATAATTTCCTATGTTTTATCAAGCAGAACTTTTGATTTTGAACGCAAATTTGTTATGGTTTTTTCAACCAGAATATTTTGATTTTGAACTCAAATTTGCTATGTTTTTTTTAAACAAAACATTTTGATTTCGAGCACAAATTTTCTGTGTTTTTTTTCTAGCAGAACATTTTTATTTTGAACACAATTTGCTATGTATTTTTCAAGCATAATATTTTGATTTTGAAAACAAATTTCCAATGTTTTTTTCATGCATAACATTTATATTTCGAACACAAATTTTCTATGTTTTTTTCAAGTAGAACATTTTGATTTGTAACGCAAATTTGCTATGTTTTTTTTTCAAGCAGAACATTTGATTTTGAATTCAAATTTGCTATATTTTTTTTTCAAGCAGAACATCTTGATTTTGAATGCAAATTTGCATTTTTTTCCAAGAAGAACATTTTGATTTTGAACACAAATTTCATATGTTTTTTTTTCAAGCAGAACATTTTGATTTTGAACGCAAATTTGCTATGTTTTTTTCCAGTAGAACATTTTGATTTGGAACACAAATTAGCTATTTTTTTTTCAAGCAGAACGTTTTGATTTGGAACACAAATTTGCTATGTTTTTTTCAAGCAGAACATTTAGATTTCCAACACAAATTTTCTATGTTTTTTTCAAGCAGAACATTTTGATTTTAAGACAAATTTGCTATGTTTTTTTCCAACAAAACATTTTGATTTGAAACACAAATTTGCTATTTTTTTTTTCATACCGAACATTTTGATTTTGAACACAAATTTGCTATGTTTTTTTTTTCAAGCATAACATTTTGAATTTGAATGCAAATGTGCTATTTTGTTTTTGCAAGCAAAACATTTGGATTTTGAAAGCAAATTTGCTATTTTTTTTCAAGAAGAACATTTTGATTTTTAGCACACATTTCCTATGTTTTTCTTCAAGCAGAATATTTTGATTTTGAACACAAATTTCCTATGTTTTTTTGAAGCAGAACTTTTTGATTTTGAACACAAATTTGCTATGTTTTTTTCCAGCAGAACATTTTGATTTGGAACACAAATTTACTATTTGTTTTCAAGCGGAACATTTGATTTTGAATTCAAATTTGCTATATTTTTTTTCAAGCAGAACATTTTGATTTTGAACACAAATTTGCTATTTTTTCAAGAAAAACATTTTGATTTTGAAAACAAATTTCCTATGTTTTTTTTCAAGCAGAACATTTTGATTTACACACAATTTGCTATGTTTTTTTCTAGCAGAACATTTTGATTTGGAACACAAATTTATGTTTTTTTTCAAGCAAAAACATTTTTATTTTGAACGCAAATTTACTATGTATTTTTCAAGCATAATTTTTGATTTTGAACACAAATTTCCTATGTTTTTTTTTTAGCAGAACATTTTGAATTCAAAAACAAATTTTCTATGTTTTCAAGCAGAACATTTTGATTTGTAACGCAAATTTGCTATGTTTTTTTTCAAGCAGAACATTTGATTTTGAACGCAATTTTGCTATGTTTTTTATCAAGCAAAACATTTTGATTTTGAATGCAAATTGGCTATTTTTTTTCAAGAAGAACAATTTGAATTAGAACACAAATTTCCTATGCTTTTTTTCAAGCAAAACATTTTGATTTTTAACACAAATTTGCTATATTTTTTTCCAGCAGAATATTTTCATTTGGAACACAAATTTGCAAATTTGTTTTCTAGCAGAACATTTTGATTTTGCAAACAAATTTGCTATGTTTTTTTCAAGCAGAATATTTAGATTTCGAACAGAAATTTCTATGTTTTTTTCAAGCAGAACATTTAGATTTTGAACACAAATTTGATATGTTTTTTTTACGCAAAACATTTTGATTTGGAACACAAATTTGCTATTTTTTTTTCAAACATAACATTTTGGTTTTTAACACAAATTTGCTATGTTTTTTTTCAAGGAGAACATTTAGATTTCTAACACAAATTTCCTATGATTTTTCAAGCAGGACATTTTGATTTGTAACACAAATTTGCTATGTTTTTTTTCAAGCATGACATTTTGATTTTGAATGCAAATGTGCTATATATTTTTTTCAAGCAGAACATTTTTATTTTGAACGCGAATTTGCTATTTTTTTTAAGAAGATATTTTGATTTTGAACACAAATTTTCCTATGTTTTTTTTCAAGCATAACATTTTGATTTGGACATAAATTTCCTATGGTTTTCTCAAGCAGAACATTTTGATTTTGAATACAGATTTGCTATGTTTTTTTCCAGCAGAACATTTTGATTTGGAACACAAATTTACTATTTTTTTCCAGAAGAACATTTCAATTTTGATCAACAAATTTCCTATGTTTTTTCAAGCAGGAGATTTTAATTTGAACACAAATTTGCTATGTTTTATTCAACCAGAACATTTTGATTTTGACTAGAAATTTGCTATGTTTTATTCAAGCAGAACATTTGATTTTAAATACAAATTTGCTATAGTTTTTTCAAGCAGAACATTTTGATTTTGATTTTAAATACAAATTGGCCTCCGTCGTTGCTCATTGCTGCTCTGCTGGAAGGTCCTTGTTCTACTAGGATCGGTTTGCACGGACCGCGTGTGCTTGTATGTGGGTCGCGTGAGGAGGTGTTCCTGCAGGGGCTGAGCGCACAGATCTTGTATCGGTTGTCGGGAAGAGCTACACGGCCCGCGTGCAAATCTATGCGGTCCGCGTCAGGTATCGGTTCTCTGCTATTGAGATGGTAATCACCCGTATGAGGTGGTATGAAAGCCAGTGTGTTCCTGAAAGAGAGAATAAATAAAAGAAAAGATACAGATTAAAATCTAGATTAACTAAAATAAGCAAAAATCCAGAAAATATAATGATTGACCCGTCCCCGGCACCGGTGCCAAAAACTTGATCGCACCAAAAGTGTATCACAAAGTTTCACTACAGCAAGCTGTAGCTTTTAAACCTTGAATTAACTTCCGACTAGACTGCAAGTGCACAATCCTATCGTATAGTTTAGTCAGGTATCGATCAACAAGACGGTTCAAATATAATCTGGACTTTACTAAAATCAATTAGGTACTAGAAGTTGGAAAATATTGATTTGGTTTGTTTTATTTCCTAAGTCAATAATGACAAAAATAATTAAAATGACAGAAGTAAAATTTGGTTTTTATCAGATATAAAGAAAAACGTTTCCAGGGTTTTCTATTCATCTTCAACTCTGCCTCTCAGTACCACACACGACCCACGTACTTTCATACACGGCCCGCATAGAAGACGCGACCCCCGTACTTCAGTACGGCCAGCGTGGACCTCGAGTGATCATGCAGCAGCTGTCTGTTTCTGCGTGTTCTTTGGTGGAAGGGTTCATTGACAGAACCTAATGTTCCTACAACCTCAACTCTCGTTGTTGGCTTAATAAACTTGGTATTGGAAATGCAATTTCACCTTCTTAGGTTTTTAATCTAAGTTAATTGTCCGGTTACTAAGTAACCACTACCTCCGATAAGTGGAAAGTTCACCTCTCGGTTACTATTTGGTCTCGCCTCAAGCTCGTAAACCTACCTCAAATACTTGGTCTGGTTGAAAGAAACATCAAGGCCAAGATACTAGAAAATATGCTATAGACATCTAACAGTAGACAATTAAGAATCATTCAATCAATTTCAACCAAGCAATTAAAATAATACTCAAATCAAATAAACACAAATAATCAACACAGATTCGAACATGCATTATAAAACAGAGTTTCGGACTACATCATAATCCTAGAAACTAATAAACTACTCAGACATAATCAAGAAACAAATAAAACAAATGATAGAAGAAATAGTCATGACAAAACCCGAAATACAAAGAAGATCCGTGAAGAACTTTTGTCTTTCGCTTATCCACTTCGTCTCCAAGCTAGCCGTCAAGTCCAAACCCTAGAATCTATCTCTTGCTCTCCAAAATGCAGAATGAATCCCTCTCTGGCAAGGGATCCCGTAATATAGCCCATTTGGCCGACCTTTCCTTCATTGAGCCTCTGTTTCCTTTTCTGTTTTGTTTCCGGAATAGGCTGACGCGACCCGCGTGTAGTGTGACGCGGTCCACGTGTCTGTGTCCCTCGCGTGTGTAAAGAGTGATCGCGTCTATCGTCGCATCAGGGTTTGATGCGGTCCGCTTCGGATGTGACGCGGCCTGTGTGTAGGGTTCCAGAACTCACAATCTTCCCTGATTTCGCTTATTTTCTGCAAAGTAAGAATAAAAACGCAGAAGTACCACATTCTATAGATATTCAATGTAAAAGACATGATTTGGTGGTTTAAAACACAGATTTTGGTACATAAATTGGTCGGATTTATAGATCAAATAATGAGACATCAATGTGCAGCATATATATGTGTCATATATAGATATGTTGGGAGTATTTCGGAAAAGAGAGAAAAAACAGAAACAGAACAGCAGCAGAATTTTCTCTCACAACTTCATTGATTCATTAACAGAAAATACACAGTATTTAAGATGGTGCCTCTCCCTAATTTCGCACCCCACTAACTCCACTAATGCTGCTATAACCAACCTATAACCAACCCACTACATGACATATTAATTAAAAACTACCCACTACTTCCTGCACATGTCTAAACAGAAAACTTGCTGCCTAAGTTTACAATCAGTTTTTAATTAATTCTAAACAGAAAATAAAACTGCTCTAAAACCGAAACTTCTAAAAAAACTGCATCTTTTATTCATTTTGCTGCTGACTTGGATTATTTTCAACACCCCCCCTTAATCCAAAGTCCAGCACATTCATCATGTCTCGACACCAGTTAAACTTCTCTCGTGGGAGTGATTTGGTCAGCACATCTGCAACTTGCTGGTTCGTGTTCACATACTGCAACTCTATCATCTTTTGCTCAATCAGATCTTGTATTAAATGGAGCCGAGTGTCTATGTGCTTTGTTCTGTTGTGATGCACCGGGTTGTTACTAATTGCAATTGTCGACTGATTATCACAATAGAGTATTGTTGCACCTTTCTGCTCACAATCTAACTCTTCCAATAAGCGCCTTAACCATACACCTTGGCATGCTGCTGTTGTTACTGCATTGTACTCAGCTTCTGCGGTTGATAGTGCAACTATTGACTGTTTCTTCGAATTCCAACTTATTACGCTGTTGCCAAAGAAGAACACCTGACCTGTTGTGCTTTTTCGATCATCTATGCTGCTTGCCCAGTTACTATCGCTGTAGCCTATCAAACACGGTTCATCAAACACCCTTGTACCACAGACCATAGCTTGTTGTACCTGCAATATACCTAAGAATTCGCTTTGCTGCTCCCATGTGTTGTTTAGTTGGATTCTGCATGTATCTCGCAACCATTCCAACTGCATGTGTGATGTCTGGTCTTGTGTGCGTCAAGTACAACAGACCTTCCACCAAACTCCTAAACCAAGTTGCATCTGCAGCTCCGGTTCCATCAATAGCTAACAACTTCTCATTTGTATTCATTGGAATTAGTACGGGATTGCAATCTTTTAATCCAAACTTTTCTACCAAGTCTCTTGCATACTTGCGTTGGGACACAAAGATTCTTCCCTTCTCTTGTTCAACCTCCAGACCTAGAAAGTAATGCATTTCTCCTAGATCGGTCATCTCAAACACACGCATCATTTGCTCTTTAAACTCCTTCACCATTGCGTCATCTGTGCCAAAATAAATCATATCATCAACATAGAGACATACCGCTATTAAACCTCCTTTTTCTTTATGTTTGACATAGAGATTAGGCTCATTCTTGCTTCTCTCAAATCCTAATTTCTGAAAATGTGCATCAATCTTGCTGTACCATGCACGGGGAGCCTGCTTCAAACCGTATAATGCTTTGAACAAACGGTACACCCAATGTTCTTTGCCCTTCACCACAAACCCTTCCGGTTGCTCAACATAAACCTCTTCTTTTAGTTCACCATTGAGGAATGCTGACTTCACATCAAATTGATAGATAGGTTGTCTCAATTGGGCAGCCATTGCAATCAACAACCGAACCGTTTCAAATCTGGCCACTGGGGAGAACGTCTCTTCATAGTCTATGCCTTGCTTTGCGCATATCTTTTTGCCACTAATCTTGCTTTGCATTTTAATACACTGCCATCTGGACCAAATTTAGTCTTGTAAACCCATTTAACTCCAATTGCATTGCGATCTTTTGGTAATTCCACCAACTTCCAGGTTTGGTTTTGCTCGATTGAACTCATACTTTCATTGCTTGCACCCATTCCTTTCTTTCTATGGCATAGGACAATGGATCTGCTACATACAAAACCTGAGTTGCTTCATACAATTCTTGTAAGAATCGTACCTTTCTTCCTTGTGTATCCGGATCAACCATCTGATATGATGTGCTACTCGAGCTTGGACTACTTTGCGGCTGCTCACTGCTGCCTTCTTCTTCTTCATCTTCTATTTCTGCTATTGGTGTGTTGTCTTCCTCCATAGACCAACTCCAACTAGCATTCTCATCGAACATGATATTTCTACCGACTATAATCTTCTTTGTCACCGGATTAAACAACCTATAACCTTTAGATTGTATGCAATACCCAATGAACACACACTTTTCAGATTTTGAGTCCAGTTTTTTTCGGTTTTGTGTAGTTATGAGAGTGTAAGCAATGCACCCAAAAACACGCAAATGCCCCACACTGGGCTTCCTTTCAAACCACACTTCAAACGGTGTTTTGTTCATCACTGCCTTGGTTGGTGATAGATTTAGAACATATACCGCTGTTGCTACTGCTTCAGCCCAAAAACTATTCAGCATACCTTTAGATTTCAGCATACTTCTTGCTAGTTCTACTACCATGCGGTTCTTGCGTTCAGCTACACCGTTTTGCTCAGGTGTGTATGGAGTGGTCAGCTGCTGTAGCACCCCTTCTTTCTCACAAAACTGCTTGAATTCTTTTGATTGAAACTCACCACCACGATCAGATCATAGAGCTTTCAGCCTAGCCCCTGTTTGCGTCTCTGCCATGGCTTTGAACCTTTTGAACAGCCCAAACGCTTCACTTTTATAGCTAAGAAATAAACCCAGGTCATCCTACTATAATCATTAATAAATAACATAAAATACTTGCTTCCTCCCATTGATTCAACCTCCATGGGTCCGCACAAATTAGTATGCACTAACTCAAGTACCTTGTTTGCACGCATCGACTGATCTTTTGGAAATGGCAGCTTCGATTGCTTGCCAAACACACATCCTTCACATAACCTGATTTCACCAATTTCGGGTAACCCATTCACCATTTTCTTTTGATTCAACAATCTCAAACCATTCATGTTTAGATGACCATACCTTAAATGCCATAACTCGCTGGAACTAATCTCCTTGGCTGCAAGTGCCTTGTCTTTCACCTTGGTTATCTCCAGAGGGAACAAGTTGTTTTGTGTCTTTTTGATTGTTGCCATCGTCTGATCCGTGGCTGCATCTACAATTCTGCAATTGTCACCTTCAAACTTGATGGTACACCCGTTGTCCATCATCTGACCTATGCTGAGTAGGTTTTGGGACAGTTGAGGAATATAGTACACATCATGTAGCATCTGTGTTTTGTGACTGCTGGTCTACACGGCTACTCTTCCTTTTCCTTCAACATGAATCTCTTTATCGTCACCAAGCTTTACTGCCTTCTTGTATGACTCATCTAATTCATCAAATAGATGTTTGAAACCCGTCATATGGTTTGAGCACCCGTTGTCCAAAAACCAGATTTGACTCACATCTGATTTTTCATAGGTTTTGGCCATGAACAACCATGACTGATTGCTCTTCTCTTCAACAAAACTTGCCTGTCCTTCTTCTCTTTTCTTCTTGTAGCAGTCGGCCTGCACATGACCGGGCTTGTGGCAGTAATGGCACTCCACGTCTTGACCTTCTTCTCTCTGTTTCTTGTAGCAATCGGCTTGCATATGCCCTTTCTTGTGACAGTAGTAGCATTCTACATCTTTCTTCGGTTGATTAGAATGCGGTTGATTGTAACTCGGCTTGCCTCTGCCTCTGCCGCCTTGACTGCCTCGACCTCTGCCGTAACCTTGGCCTCTACCTCTGCCTTGCTGTTGGCTTCTTGAGGAATTGCCATTGGTATAGAAAGCTTTGGTGTCATCCTTCACTTCTGATATGTTGAGACGAACTTCATGGACCTGCAGTGATCCCATCAACTCATCAAACGTGTAGGTTGACAGATCTTTGGATTCTTCGATTGCCGCCACCACATGATCAAACTTGGTTGTCAGGCTGCGCAACATCTTCATCACCACCGTCTTTTCTGGAAGATCTTCTCCACAACTTCGGATTTGGTTGACTATTGTTGTAACTTGCGTGAAGAAGGATTGAACTGACTCGCCTTGTTTCATGTTCAATGTCTCAAACTCCCGTCTCAAGCCCTGCAACTTGATGGCTACCACCTTGGAACTTCCCTGAAATGCGGTTTTCAGAGTTGTCCAGGCCTGGTTTGCTGTTTCTGCTGCTGCAATCTTTACAAACACCGATTCATGTACGGCTTGCTGAATGAAGAAGAGCGCCTTTGCATCTCGCTTGGCTGTGTCGATTGGTGTCGGATCAGGATTCGGTATTCCCTTGTCTGCTAGTTCCCACAAGCCATGAGATTTCAGCATAGTTCGTACCTTGATGCTCCAGAATTCGTAACTCTCACCCTTGAACAAAGGTACCATCTGATTTGACATGCTAATGGTGGTGTTGTTGCTTGCGTCGGCCATGGCCGGATCTGCCTTGATCTCTCACCTTTGGCTCTGATACCAATTTTGTTGGGAGTATTTCGGAAAAGAGAGAAAAAATAGAAACAGAACAGCAGCAGGATTTTCTCTCACAACTTCATTGATTCATTAACAAAAATACACAGTATTTAAGATGGTGCCTCTCCCTAATTTCGCACCCCACTAACTCCACTAATGCTGCTATAACCAACCTATAACCAACCTATAACCAACCCACTACATGACATATTAATTAAAAACTACCCACTACTTTCTGCACATGTCTAAATAGATAACTTGCTGCCTAAGTTTACAATCAGTTTTTAATTAATTATAAACAGAAAATAAAACTGCTCTAAAACTGAAACTTCTAAAAAAAACTGCATCTTTTATTCATTTTGCTGCTGACTTGGATTATTTTCAACAAGATAATAGTTGATTTCCTTCCAAATAATAGATTTAGGATTCTATGTTTAACAATTGTAATTGATTTATAAAAGATTGAGCTGTGGAGATAAAAGGAGGCTGCAACATACATGTAAACAATTTTGAAAAAAGAAAAGAAATAAAAATCTTGGACGGAAGGGAGTTTCTTGGGAGTCTTGTGTTTGAGTTGTTAATATTATTCTTGACATGGTATCAGAGCATGGTTGCCTGGTGGTATAACTAGAGAAATTGTTGTCCTTCTTGTCTTTAACTTCAATTTCTTGTGCTATACTGCTCTAAGGAGCTATCCATATTTGGTAGAACAATGTCAGAAGCCAAATCGCAAGAATCGAATGGCAGCTATGCAAACTAGTGCCATAAATAATCCTCAACCGGTGACACAAATCATACCTCAACATGTTGCCATGACCGAGGGTATAATTCATTCAAGTGTTATTGATGTAAAATTCAATGGCACAAACTACTCTTTTTGGAGCCAAGCGGTGGCGATGTATGTTCTTAGCAGAGAAAGAATGAAGCATCCCACAGGAGAACCAGCTCCACCATCCATAACCGAACCACTATATCAAAAATAGGCAACTGACGATGTGGTGGTGAAAGGGTGGATTATTAACTCCCTTGAACCGCGGCTGAGGGGGCATTATATTCGATACCCCACTGTTAGAGACATATGGAAGGCAATCGCTGAACATACTATGACGAAAGCAATGAGGCTCAGGTTTATGCTCTCAACCGCCAAGTCATGCATGTGAAACATGAAGGGAGAGCTATTGAAGTATACTTTGACGAGCTCCAAGGTCTGTGGCAATAAATTGACTTTCGATGCCCAAATCCGTTGGAGTACGCAGTAGATAACGACAAATTCAACACCTTCATTCAGAAGACAAGAGTATACACCTTTCTTGACGGGCTGGATGACACGTAAGATGGTGTAAGAGCATAGGTGGTAATGCTCAGCCCATTCCCTCAATTGAACAAGCATACGGGTATGTAAGGAGAGAAGCTACTCGCCAAGGAATCATGATCAAGGGAGGAGTGGACTCAAACTCGTTGGCTATGATCTCCAAAGGGTACAAGTCTGGTAAGGGGTATGATTTCCAAAACAAAAATTACTCACAATCTTCTTATAATGACAAGGCAAAGATGAGATGAACAAACTGTGGCAAAAATCGGCACACAAAGGAACAATGCTTTGAAGTGGTGGGCTATCCGGAGTGGTGGAAAGGAGATAAAAAGAAAAAGTATGAGGAGAGAGGCAAAGGTGTAGCAGCCATAGCAGCAGCTGTGGGCAGCCGAGAGGCCAGCAAGCAACAAGTAGACCAGAACCAGCATGGCCAGCTGCAGCAACCAGAACCGGCCAGCAACCAACGGCAGCAAGCAGTAGCCAGTAGCAGCCAAAGCCAAACCATTTGGTCAGCAGGTAGGAACCAGAATCGAGGAAGATAACCATAACTGTGAAGGTAAAAATAGCATTTTTAAAATCAGCATGCGTAAGTGTAATATCTCAGATGTTAACAGAAATAGAGAAAATGAAGGTTGGGTTATTGATTCGGGTGCAACCGACCACATGACACAAGAAAAAACTGCTTCAGAAACCTTGTGTATACCACGTAAAACTGGAATAATTAATGCAAATGGGGAACTTTATCCTGTAGAAGGTGCAGAGGAGATTATGTTATCAAATCAAATCAAGTAAAAAACACGCTTGTGGTTTCTTGCCTTGCAAGAAAGCTGATATTTGTCAGTCAACTTACAAAGGATCAAAATTGCGTTGTGCTTATGTTTCTTGACCATTGTGTATTCCAGGATATTCTCACAAAAGGATCATTGTATTACTTGGATGAATCCAAAACTAGCAACAATTACGTAGTAAGGGGAGATCATATATCTACTAGGAATAAAATTTGGGTATGGCATAAAAGACTTAGTCACCCGTCTTTTGGATACATGAAAAAGCTTGTACCCGATTTATTTTTGAATTTAGATCCTAACAATTTTGTTTGTGAAACTTGTATCAAATCTAAGGGTCATAGAAGAACTTATTATAGCAGTCCAAATAAATGTAAGAATCCTTTTTATTTGATACATACAGATGTTTGGGGACCATCCCCTATAATTTCCAAATCCAGTTGTAGATGGTATGTTTCCTTTATTGATGATTGCTCTAGAATGACTTGGCTTTATTTACTTAAAACAAAAGACAAGGTTTCTATAGTGATTCAAGGGTTCCATAAATTGGTAAAGACTCAATTTAGGAAAGAAATAAAAACCATAAGGAGTGATACTGGGACGGAGTACTTAAACAAAAGTGTACAAACCTTTTTTAAAGAAAATGGAATTATTCATTAGACAACTTGTGTAGGAACACCACAGCAAAATGGCATCGCAGAACGTAAAAAAAGACATCTTCTTGAAATGACCCGATCGCTACTACTTGACAATAAAGTACATCCTATGTTTTGGGATAATGTTATTTCATTTGCTGTATATCTCTCAAATTGTACACCCACAAGTGCAAACGATTATAAAACCCCTATCCAAGTCTTATTATCTCATATGACCATACCATCTGTACTAAATTTGCCTCCGAAAATATTTGGGTGTGTTGCTTATATCCATATAAAAAAACCATTTCGCACGAAGTTGGAACCTAGGGCCAAAATATGTGTTTTCTTAGGGATGGGGGCAACCTAGAAAGGTTATAGATGCTACAATCCAGGTAGAAAATTCTATACCACCATGGATGTTACCTTCTTAGAATATGAATCATATTTTAACAAAATCCAAGTTCCGATTCATGAGGGCAGCAGTCATGATGAACCGGACTTTGATCTAACTTTTTTATCTGATCCAGCAGCAGCTAATTCGGGTCCAGGGCCCAGCAGCTAAATCGGGTCCAGCAACAGCTAATTCGGGTTAAGGCCCAGCAGCTAAATCTGGTCTAGCAGCAGCTAATTCGGGCCCAGCAGCAGCTGATTCGGATCCAGCAGCAGCTGATTCAGGTACATATCTAGCAAATAACTTAGGTTCAGTAGCAGTTGACTCGAGTTCGGAAAATGATGAAGGTTTTGAGCAACAAAATCTAGCAAAAACAGGTCAGTTGGGTTCTTCGCCAAATGGAATTAAGCTATGGATAGATCTTACTGAGGTAATACCACGAGAGGATAACCACGAGGTATGTTCTTCTGAAACCCAGCCTAGATTTCCTTCACATGTTAATCGTAGCAAACCACCAAGAAGATACATCTCGGAAGATGGGACGAGTAAAGAAATAACATATCCAATTGCAAACTATACCTCAACAGAAAAATTGCCACAACCATTAAAGAATTTTGCAGACCAACTATCTTTTATTGCCATACTCGGAAAGGTTGAAGATGCAAAAAGAGTGAGAAATGGACTAGAGCAATGAATATAGAAATGGAGGCTCTTGAAAAATATTTTACATGGAAAATAGTTAATTTACCATAGAGAAAAAGGACAGTTGGGTGTAAATGGGTGTATTTAATTAACTACAATGCAGAGGGAAAGATCGAAAGATATAAAGCCAGGTTAGTAGCAAAAGGGTATAGACAAACGTATAGGGTAGACTTCCGGGGAACTTTTTCCCCTGTTGCAAAACTAAATTCGGTTCGAGTTTTATTGTCTTTTGCAGCTAACTTTGACTGACCATTACATCAAAAAGAACTAAATGATTTAAAACTTGTTTATTGATTAATGAGTTTGGGCTTATATAGCTTCTTACATTCTAACAAACAAGTCCCTAGACTTCTCTATTATGTCTATTTTCCCAATAGACCCCTACAATTAATACAAATCTCAACACTCCCCCTCAAGATGGGCAAAAGATATCCACTAAGCCCATCTTGTCACACAACCTAGATAGATCTATTGAGCTAAGTCCTTTGGTGAGGCAGTCAGCTACTTGATCTCTAGTAGCTACATGACTCAGCTTCAATAGTCCACTATTCAACTTTTCCTTGATGAAGAACCTATCGATCTCCACATGCTTGGTTCTGTCATGCTGCACCGGATTGTTGGCAATGCTGATTTGACTTGTTGTCACACCACAACTTCATTTGAGATCCTTGGTCCATCTTGAGCTCTTCCAATAGAGTTCTCAGCCACAACATCTTGGCAACTCCTAAGGCCCTGGCCCTGTACTCTGCTTCTGCCGTCGATCTCGCAACAACCGACTGCTTCTTGCTCTTCCAAGAGACCAAGTTGCCACCTACGAACATGCAATAGCCAGATGTGGATCTTCTGTCATCGGCACAACTAGCCCAGTCAGAATCACAATAGCCCTCAATGCTCAAGTGTCCATTCTTTCTGAAAATCAAGCCCTTCCTGGTGCACTCGTCAGGTACCTCAGAATCTGATACACTGTGTCCATATGGCCCTGCCTAGGGTCATGCATGTAGCGGCTCACCACGCTCACTGCAAATGAGATATTGGGACGAGTATGACTCAGATAGATCAGTCTGCCTACCAAACTCTGGTACCTCTCATGATCAACCTGTTCTCCTCCTCTTCACCTGCTACCATCAGGTTTGCCCGGTAGCCTCCTCTTCCACCTCTTCGGCCCCCACGGCCACGACCAAGGCCTCCAGGCTGTCCACGTCCACCTGTTTCTCTCATCCTAGGTGGCTTAGGACAAGCCTTGCTCAAATGGCCCACTTCGTCACAGTTGTAACACCTGCGACTCTCCCCCTGTGCCCCTGTTATGCCTGAGTTCGAGACCACCAATGCTGATCGCAACCCTGGGAGTCCTCCCCTCCCGGCTTGTAGCCCGATGCGACTTTCCTCCTGTATCATGGCCGAGATAGCCTTCTCAAGTGGGGGAACCTTCATCTGAGCCAGCAGTAAACCAGTCCTCTGTTTAAATGCTGGGTTGAGGTTTTTCAGAAACTGCATAGTCCTCCTCTCTACCGAGTGCTGACCTCTCATGCACTCAGGGTCCCTGCAGCTCCTCATCGGTGAGAAATGATCCAGGTCTGCTCATAGTCACTCCAGATCTATGGCATACTCTTGGATCGATCGATCTCCCTGTACCACTGTATCTATCTCCCGCTTGATCTGGAACACCCTCATGTTGTTCCCACTCCCAGCATATGTCCTCTTCAGCTTCGCCCAGATGTCCTCTACACGCTCAATGCCATCCACTATGGCAGCAATAGAGGGAACGAACTAGTTAAGCATCCAAGTGTACATCAGATTGAGCGTGGCACTCCACTCAGTCCACTCAGCAGTGCCCTTTTCTGGCTCTAACTTAGCTCCAGTCAGATAGCCCTCAAGACTCCTCCCTACTAAAGCTGCCCTGACCTGATGTGACCAGCTGAGATACGTAGCCGGTCCATCGAGTTTCATATCAATAAGAGGGAGATCTAGCTTCGTCTGTGGTGGAACACGTGCCAAGGCATTGGTCGAGACACTAGCTCCCTGTATGAGCCCGACCAATACCTTCAGAACCTCAGGATCCATGCCCGCTAGTGCCTCCAAACCTCATTTACCTCCCGCACTCTTATCGTCTCCTGACATCTTCAATCACAAGGATCCAAGTCTAGATCACGCAGATCACTCGCGACTTCCTTCCCTTTCTTGACCTGATCTTGATCTACTCCACCCTCGAGATCGAGATCCTCCTCATCAACCCTACCTTTCTCTTCTTGACCCGATCTTGATCTATCTCATCAATAAGATCGAGATCGTCCCCTATCCCCTTCCCTCGGGATTCGTGGGGTATCGCCCCCCCACACGGGCTCGAATCAATCTAGCAAGCAAGATCTAAGTGGTGGCCGGCCTAGGGTTAGGGTGGAGAGAGAGAGAGAGAGAGAGAGGAGGGTCTTGGCCGAGTGGGAGAGAAAGAGGTGATGCTATAGTGTCGCTACAGTGACGCGCTGCTACAGTGCCTCGGTGCTACAATGTCGCGGTTGCTACAGTACCGCAGTACTACAGTGCGGCGGCGGATCTATGGTGGCTAACCCTAACCCTAGCTCTAATACCAAAAAGAACTAAATGATTTAAAACTTGTTTATTGATTAATGAGTTTGGGCTTATAGCCTCTTACATTCTAATAACAAGTCCCTAGACTTCTCTATTTTGTCTAATTTCCCAATAGACCCCTACAATTAGTACAAATCTCAACACATCAATTTGAAGTTAAAAATGCATTCCTTCGTGGCGATTTGGAAGAAGAAATTTATATGGATCTACCTCCCAGTTACGAGCACATTGCACCGGCAAACAAGGTGTGCAAGCTGGAGAAGGCATTGTATGGCTTGAACAATCACCTAAGGCATGGTTTGGATGGTTCTGCAGGGCCATGAAGAGCTATGGGTGTAGTCAAGGAGACTCCGATCACACCATGTTTTTTAAAATAAGTGAAGGTAAAATTGCAACCCTTATTATCTATGTTGATGACATGATTATTACAGGTGATGATAGAGCTGAAATTGAAAGACTTGAAACAATGCTCTCGAAAGAATTTGAAATGAAAAATCTGAGAGGTCTAAAATATTTTCTGGAAATTGAAGTGTCAAGAACTAGAAAAGGTATACTTCTTTCTCAAAGGAAATATGTTCTTGAAGCTGGTTTGTTTTTCAAATCTTCTAGAAACTGTCAGTTTTTCAAGTACAGCTGGAAGTACAGGTATTTTGCAAGTTGCGAACTGTTTGCAACTAACTTGGGACCACTTCCAAGGGTCGCTGCTTGTTAGATTTTGAACTACGTATTATACATGATTTGTTGTTGAGGATACAATATTGATTATATAGTTTTACAATATTCGCGCAAGTCAAATGACAGTTTTTTTGGATAAAAACTGGATAAAGAAGTTTGGGTACAATTAGTCGCTTCCTTTTCATGAAAATCAGATAAGGTCAACGTACAGTGAATCGGGTGAATAACATAACATACAGTACTGTACATAGAAGGTAAATTAATTAAGTCTTGCCTTGTTATTGTATTATGCGCGCCGATGATGTACGTACCATTGGTTTAAAACCTAGAATATATATATATATATAGAGAGAGAGAGAGTGGCTAAGGTCAAAGTGGTATGACCAAGGCCTTGGTGCTATCAATTAGTTTTTGCAATTTTAAAGTTCAAATAGTCGATTCAAACTGTTAGATGTTCAATCCTATAATGAAATGTGCTGGAGACCAAATTTTACATTTTTTGGAATTTTTTTACTATTTATTAAGCCACTTTGAAAATCGCTGATTCGGTGGTCCAGAAAATTTTACTGTTTTTTACTGTTCACAGTAGATCAGCAATTTTCAAAGTGGCTTAATAAATAGTGAAAAAATTCCAAAAAATGTAAAATTTGGTTTCCAAGCACATTTCAATATAGAGAAAATGTTGAACGGTTCGGATCGGTTGTTTGGATTTTCAAAATGAAAATATGGCGTGGAGTACAAACTTGTTTTACTCCACGTCTCACCATAGCTCATCTATATATATATAATATATAATATATATATATATATATATATATATATATATATATTGAGATAACATGAGTAAATGGTTTTAATAACCTGAGTCTAATTAATTAGTAAACAATTTCAGTAATTAATCGAAGTCCAACTTTTAGAACCTTAATTAATTTTATTCTGAATCGACTTGATTATTGAATGATCATGAGGAAAGCTGGCTACTTATATATATAATCGTTTTCATGATTTAATAATGGAACTTATATTAGTAAGCGGTTTTAGTAATATTCTAAGCTAAGTTTTTAGAACCTGTATTAATTACTCATAATGAAGTTCACCATTGATTGAAGAAAGCCAACTCCCTAATTAAATTAAAGAATAATAAGTTAGATACCTTAGCGAGTGGATCCTGAAAGACTCAGTTTTCTCTCATTTTTTGTATTTTCAGAATCCAAGAGAGAGCAGTCTAATTAATAATATGTCTGTCTTTGACTTTACAAATTATCTTTGCCTTTAAAACTTCAAGTGACTAATTACATATATATATAGAGAGTTGGGCTATTGTACTTCACGAAGTAAATGACATATTTTATTAACATTCATATGTTGCGATTTCAAAGTTCAAAAAGTCAATATGAACCGTTCAAGTTGGTCTCCGTATTAAATTATGCTTGGAGACCAAATTTTATATTTTTTCAAAAAAAATTACCATTCCTTTAGAATTTTTGAAAATCGGTGTTTTTCAAAAGATTATGGACAATCAAAAACAGCGATTTTCAAAACTTCTAAACAAATAGTAAAAGGTTTCCAAAATTGTAAAATTTGGTCTCCAAGCACAATTTAATATGAAGATCAACTTGAATGGTTCGGATCGACAATCTGAACTTTACAATCGCAAAACACTCGCTTTACTTCATGAAGCATTGTAAAACACTCGCTTTACTTCATGAAGCATTGTAGCCCAACTCTCTCTATCTCCCTCTCTCTCTCTATATATAGAGAGAGAGAGAGAGAAAGAGAGAGAGAGTTGGGCTATTGTACATAACGAAGTAAAGGGCGAGTTTTCTTCATGCTCATATCATCAATTCTAAATTTCAAAAAGTCAATTCAAACAGTTCAAAATAATATATATATTGAAATATGTTTGGAGATAAAATTTTACATTTTTTGAAAAACTTTTACTATTTTTTAGAATTTTATACTATATATATATATATATATATATATATAAATTAGTAAATAATGTCATTAATTAAGTAGGGTTGGCCTGATCCATTGCCCGCTAAGTCTAAAAACATAAAAATAATTAAATAATTAAATGAAATGCGGGCTGATATTAAATTACTAGAAAAGTTAGATCTAAAAAAATGTGAATATCAAATTATGTAATATTGAATTATAACTGGCACTAAATAAATATAATTACTATATATATATATATATATAGTTCATTATATTTATTAATAAAATTGAAAGTGTTTTTATACGCTACGGAAAGGGATTTACTTTATTTTTTCTTTTTTCTTTTTAATCTCCATCGTTTACATAATTAATTACACACACATACAATTTAACAAACACCAAATTGACTTGAAAAATATATATATTGCACATATAAATATAATATATCTCATGTGACGATACATTTATATTATTCATTACAATGTATATATATATAGCTCAAAATTCACATCATGCATGAATTGGTTGCACAAATGAAAATCAACTCAAATTAATAGATATGTCTCTTCTCTGATCATATCTCTTTCTCTTTATTTTTTAAAAAAATCTTCACAGAGGCTAAGAAATCGTGAAGGGGAATCGAAATCTCGACCTCTGGGTAACCAACAGTTCTAGGACTTTTTTCTAGCTAATTGGGCTGTCTCCCCTTTCTCAATCATCTCTCTCTATAAAAAAGGGGGAATTTCATGTATACCCTTCAAAAAATAAAAAATTATGTATTTGTCCTTCCAAATTCTATAATAACGTATTTACTCTTCTAAACTAGAATAACTCACATATTACCCAATACAATTTTAGTATATACCATATATATCTGAACACCAGTACAAAAAACCCCTTCACTGACCCTCAATCACAGACTATTTTAATTAAATAACAGTCAGTGTTGAGTAGTTCACTAACACTGATTGTTTTTTAAGGGAAGCGTCAGTGTTGCTCATACCCTACACAGACCCTTTATTAATAAACCGTCAGTGTTGAGAAGTCCACCAACACTGACTGTTTTTTTATGGAAGCGTCAGTGTTGCTCATACCCTACACCGAGCCTTTTATTAATAAAACCGTAGTGTTGAGAAGTTCACCAATACTGACTGTTTTTTTTAAGGGAAGCGTCAGTGTTGCCTTACCCTACACCGACTGTTTTTTCAATTTAACAGTCAGGTTGCTCTCTGTTGTGTAAAAAAAAAAAAATTCACTTGTATATTTAAAAATAAATTGTTAGGGATATATAACTATTTGAGAATAAAAATTTATGCATTGTGTATATTTTGTAAGATATTTAATAATTATGTTTATTTGTTTAAATTGAATTTATAGATGCAATAAGTATTTTATCGTTGTAATTCAAAAAAGGATTGATACTATATATGGTAAGATATTCGTTGTAGATGCAATAAGTTTGTTAATAACGGAATGGAAAACCTAATACAACGTAAATTACTAATTAATTGTTTCATCGAAACATTGCAATGCTTGTTTATTAGAATGAACATATTCTATTTAATAAGTATGATTAGTAATTTACGTGATTAGTGAAATTTAGGCAATTAACATTAAATTTTAGAAAAATATTTTGTAATGAAAATTATATTAGTAATATTTATGTAATAATAAAGGTTATAACATGTTTATTGCTTAATTAAATGATTTTGACACATTGAATTATATAGCATTACATGCATGTTGCATATATGACTTACTTCTTCTATGTATGAACATGAAACATAAACTCTTGTTTCATGCGTTAATGAAGACGCACGGGAATATGTCGTATGTGGGTCGATCAGAACCGTTTAAATTAAAGAGCACTGCATTTATTGTCTTTCATCCAAGTTTGATCAAAATTTGTTTTTAATTACCCATCCATCTAGTTAACCGAAAATTGAAGCATCGTATGGCCATAAACACTTCGTGTTGGATCGAAGCTCATACATAATAAAACTTTCGTACTTTTATGTTGGTTACATTTAGTGTTCTCCCATGATCATTTTAAAAAAGATTTGGAATGATTTCACTACAGATCGACCGTTGTCGTGAAAATGAACGGTCCGATTCCAAACTTCCTTTTATGTTGATTTTATTGTCACTTTTTTTGTAATTTTTTATTCACTGACTATTTTTATTTCTGAATAGTTAGTGTTGATATCTTTACTGACTATTTTTATTTTAAAACTGTCAGTGTTGATATACTACATTGACTGTTTTTAATTAGTAACCGTCAGTGCTGAGGTCCTATACTGACCGTTTTTATTTTAGAACCGTCAGTGTTGATTTACTATACTGACTGTTTTTTTTCTGAGCTGTCGGTGCTGCGTTCTTCACTGACTGTTTTGTTTTATATTTTACCCATCAGTGTTGGTTGGCTACAGTGGCTGTTTATTATATTGGACTGACTGTTAGTGTTAGTTCATTCACTGACTATTTTATTTTTTTGTTCGGAGCCATTAGTGATTCTCTTCCGAAAATTTTTGTTCCCAGTTTATCACTTTTGATCTGCCGTGAATTTTTCATTTTCCTCTTCTTTTTGCGAATACACTTGCCTTGCGATCTCCCAAAATCGCGATCTCCCAACTTAGGTTCCCTCTTCGTTCCCGCCTTGCTGCCTCCGCCTCCGTCGAGCACCAGAGCACCCGCACCTGCACCCTAGCACCCGCTAGAGCGCCCGAGCACCCGCTGAAGCGCCCGAGTACCCGCACCCGAGCACCCACATCCGAGCACCAGCCTTGCTGCCTCGCCCCGCACCCACAGGTCTTACATGTGTCCTCATCCATCCGACGTGGCATCCTCTCAATTAAATCCCAGCCGTACATTCCCTTCTTTTTTCTAGCGCCGTCAGATTCATTGCCCCATTATTCTCACCACCCCAAGGCCTTATAAATCTTACCCTTGTACCTGGATCCAATTTTAAAACCAGACAGTTGCTTTTGAAGTTGATAGCACGAGAGGTTTTTGCAATTCTCTCTCAAGAAATTGTTCTTCTTTTTGTAATTATTGCGAATTTTGTCTAACATTCTTAATTTAATCCGAATTGATATTTTAGAGAAAATGGGAGAAACCAACAAATCTCTCGTGTTAACGGCTGAGATGCTTTACCAATCCACACAATCAGGCAGCTCCAAAGTTGACTAACAAACTAACAATGACTAACAGTTTCTTCTTCTTGACAAAATACACAAGACTTATCACCGGTCCATCATTTTTTACATAAGTTATCTTTAGTCAAAATCCTGTTTTGTTTAAGTAACCAAGCAAAATCTTTATTGTCAAAGGCATATGTACGACCAAATGCTTTTAAAGTCTAAATTAGGGTACCCCCATAATCTAACCAAGTATACAAAGAATGTACTGAAAAATGACCTTTTGTTGACCATCTTCATAAATTTTATCATTAGAATCTGATAATTGGAAATATCTGAAATGATTAACTAACTCATGCCTTTCAGATTGATACACTCCTACTAGTTGTCTAGCAAATTCAATGGAAACTATTATTATGAAAAACCTGAGAAACTAAAATGTTTTTATCATTTGCTATTTGATATACATTAGGATATTGCACTTAAGGAAACATACCCAATCCACCTATCTTCCCAAAATTTCACAGTACATCCATTGCCAACTTGCCAACTGGTACTACTTCAATCAAACATTTTCTTTCATGACCTCTTTCAAAAATGTGAAAGAGTACCCACAGCACCTGTCACACTAAACTTGACCATTAGAATTTCTTTCCAAGTACCTGTAACCTCATCATCATAAAATCTTATTAACCATTTAGCAAGAAAAGACCTATTAATGTTTTGCAAATTAATCAATCCTAAACCACCTTGTTCCTTTCCTCTACATACCTTACTCCACGCAATCAAAGGTAGCCTTTTCCTAGAAGTACCTGACCATAAAATCTTCTTCTTATCCTGTCAATTTTAATCATAGTCTGTCAAGGCATCCTATAAAAGGATAACCAATATATAGGAATAGAAGATAAGACTGCATTCAACAAGGTAACTCTACCTCCTAAAGACAATAATATTCCTTTCCAACCTTGTAATCTTTTATCAATCTTATCAATTAGATTGTCCCAGCAGGTGACCTGTAATTTCTGCCAATGAAGTGGAACTCCCAAATAGGAATAGGAAGTCCCACTACCTTACACCCTAATTGTTTAGCTAAAATTTGACCCTCCTCATCAGTTAAATTAAGAGGTACCATCTCACTTTTATCGAAATTAATTTTCAAACCTGACAAATTTTCAAAACAAAGCAGAATCCACTTTAAAGAATCGATCATTTTCCTATCTGCTTTTAAAAATAATAATGTGTGATCCGCAAAGTGCAGATTTAACACATTGCCAAAATTAGAAAAGTTCCCTAAACCTTGAATCAAGCCAGCATCTTGAGCTTTTTCTAAAATTTTATTGAGAACATCAGCTACTAAATTAAACAAAAAGGGCGACAATGGATCACCCTGTGTCAAACCCCTTTGACATTTAAAATAATTTCCATAGTCACCATTCAAATTCACACATGTGTTACCACTATAAAGCAAATTTCTAATCCATGTAATAAATCTATCCCCAAAACCTCTTTGCTTTAAAACATCCAACAAAAATCCCCAATGGACTCGATCGTATGCCTTTTCAAAATCCAATTTAAACAAAACTCCTTTTATTTTATTTACCCTAACTGAATGCAAAGTTTCATTAGCTATAACAATATTATCCATAATATACTACCTTTAATAAAAGCCGTTTGTGACCTATCTATCAAATCATTCAAACAAGAAGCTAATCTATCAGTAAGGCATTTAGTTATGATTTTCAACTGCAATTAATCAAGCTAAAAGGTCTGTAGTTTTTAATTTCATTTGCATTTTCCTTTTTAGGTATAAGACATATCACACCATGTTTAATTTATTCAAATCTAAAGTATTATCATAAAAAGCTTGCACTAATTTCATAAAATCAGCACTAATAGACCAAAACTTTTGGTAAAACAAAAAAGAAAACCCATATGGGCCTGGAGCCTTAGATGGGTTGCATGCAAATACTATTTTACTGATTTCCTCTAAAGAAAAAGGACTTTCTAACTGAGAACTTTGCTCACATGTTAATCTATCAGATATATCCCAAATCTGATCTTGGACATCCACCATTCCAACATTAGAAGTACCTAACAAATCAATATAATATTGATGAACATGCTTTTTATAACCTGAAGATCATATAACTGTCCCATCAATATCCATAGATAAAATAGTGTTTCTTTTTTTCCTAATTGAAGCTTGTAAGTGAAAGAACATAGTGTTTGCATCACCTTCTAAAAGCCACTTAGTTTTAGTTCTCTGTTGCCAATAAAGTTCCTCATTTTTGAAAATCTGTTTTAACTCAAGTTGACACTCACTCCATTGTAAAACCTCAGCATCATCCAAGACATCAGATTCTGCTAATTTTTCAAAATTATCTATCTTATGTAATAAAATCTGTTTTGCCCTTTTTTGAGCTGCTCTCAAATTATTATTCCAACCTCTTAATTTTTGTCTTAAAAATTGCAATTTTAATCTCCAGCTATTACCCAAATCTGTTTGAATTTCAAAAGAATCCCACCATCTAATAAGTAGTTCACAAAAACTTTCTTGATTTAACCAATCTTGTTCAAATCTATAAATCTTACTAATAGTAAAAGAAACTGCATTTGTATTTAAAATAATTGGATTATGATCCGACTGAACTGAGGTAAAGAAACACCCCTGAATTTTGAAAATGAATGTTCCATAGTTGTAGAACAAAAAAATCTGTCTAGTAATGCATGAGATAGAGAAGAGCAAGATTAGACCAAGTAAACTGTCTTCATTTAAAACCAATTCAATTAAATGCAAGTCAGAAATCCATGAATTAAAAATCTATTACTAACTACATGATTAAAAGAGGCACCTATTTCACTTCGTCTCCTTATCATGTTAAAATCCCCACAAATTAATAAAGCATCACATCCTAAGTTACTTAAATCATGAAGTTCATGCAAGAAGTCTCTACGTAACCTAGATAAAGTAGGATCATAAACTACTGTAAAAATCCATACAAAAGAATCAAACTTATTCTTCAAAAACTGAAACTGAAAAATCCTTAATCCATGTTGTTAAGACTTGATATTTATCCTCATTCACACCTACTAAAATCCCTCCTGAATTACCAAAGAAGGTCTGAATGTCCAAAAGATATAGACACACTTAAATTTTGGAAAAACCTAGGTGGATAAGTCTCCATTTTGTTTCCTGTAATCCAACTACATCTATTTTATTATCCATCAATAGTTCTTTCAAAACATGCTTAGTAGTCGGATTTTTAGTGCGTACTAATTAACACACAAAATGACGCAATTAGATACAAAAGTTGCATTACAAATATAATAACGACATCCATGCATATACTAAAGAGAAGGAGAAGCAACCAACATACATAGTTAATATTGCTATAAAAAGTAGTTTCCATTTATGACAGCATGCAAATATAATACAATTAAGGATCGATGAAACTCAATTTTTAGTACACAAATAAAATTAAATGCAGGATCTGCATAATAATACTCGATCGATCGTGTTGAATATAATTTAATGCACTGATCGATTCTAGCAGTCACAATAACATGTCACATCCTCGATCCTGCTTTTGCAATATTTGCAACTTATGAACTTTTCTGGACATTTTTGAAGACACCATTCTTTGCACCTTTCGAGAGGCCATCCTTCTACTGGTTTCACAAAATATTGATCGCACTTCACATTTACTGTTGGGCCTAATTGAATTTAATCGGTAAAAAATAATTAATGATATCAAAATAGTACCATTTAGTTAATTAAAAAGCATTAGTTAATGTAATAATTAACAACATATGAAATAAAACTAATTAGCAAAAAAGAAGTACCGGAAGAGAGCAAAACGAGAACAAGTAGAAAAGCAATCTTCATCTTAATTTCTTTGTTAGTTTTGAACATATATAAAGTTAGAACAAATTATTTATAGTGTTCTCTTCATGTTCTCCTTTTTCTAAATAAAGGCCTTTTGCTTTGTCACTTCTAGTCTATATATGCGCTTCTCCATAGATATTAATTAATTGCCAGATCAATATATAATTGTAAAACAAGAAGTTAAGCAAATTACTGTTATTCAGAATTAAATTTTGTGAAGGCTCATACAACTTGGAACAATTAATTAAAGAGGTGATGAACCGTTATCCTTCTCAGAAATGTTGTGGATACATCTCAATCCTCTAACCCATCATAATTCGACACCTCTCAAAATGCATCTCAACTTCTCAAGCATCCACCAGTAAAAGTTAATTGAGCTTATTTATACATGCTCTTGAAAATTTATCTTTTAAAAAATGTGAGAATAGGGTTGATTCGTGTATAAATGCCCATCAACTCAGTTCTGACATATCATATATAAGCAAAAATCAGCAAAACGGATTGCAAGGGAATTCTTAAAAATAGAGTGCTGATTCGTAAATTAACCACATACCAGAAAAACCAGCGTTGAACTCTGAGAAATTGAGCTGAACTCTGAAAAATTGAATTTGGATAGTGGATTACAAGTTGGTAGCAGTGCACAATATATTCTGAATAAATTTGGCTAATGATTTTGTTTGGGTTATGCACAATTCTTCAAATGGTTGTAGTAGATTTATTCCATTTTTTTCAGAATAGCCCATAGGCATCAATTAAAAATAACACTACAAGTACTGGTACATGAGGTTAATTTACGCCAAAATTAAGAAATAACGGTACATGTACTGGTACCACTAGTAGAATAAATATAAGACACAGTGGTAATGCTAGTAGATTCATTCCTATACGTATCGTCACATGAGATTATTATATTTATATGTGCAATATATATATATTTTCAAGTGAATTTGGTGTTTGTTAAATTGTATGTGTGAATTAAGTCATGTAAACGATGGAGATTAAAAAGAAAAAAGAAAAAAAATAAAGTAAATCCCTTTCCGTAGCGTATAAAAACACTTTCAATTTATTTATAATATAATGAACTTGATATATATACTAATTTATTATTTAGTGCCAGTTATAATTCAATATTACATAATTTGATATTCACATTCTTTTTAGTTCTAACTTTTCTAGTAATTTATTATCAGCCCACATTTCATTTAATTATTTAATATTTTTATTTTTTTGGACTTAGCGGGCAATGGAACAGCCAAACTACTTAATTAATGACATTATTTACTAATTATATATATATATATATATATATATATATATATAATAGTATAAAATTCTAAAGAAATAGTAAAATTTTCCAAAAAATGTAAAATTTTATCTCCAAGCATATTTCAATATGAAGATTAATTTGAACTACTCGAATTGACTTTTTGAAATTTAGAATTGATGATATGAGCGTGAAGTAATACTCGCCATTTACTTCGTTATGTACAATAGCCCAACTCTCTCTCTCTCTCTCTCTCTATATCTATAATATATAGTTGGGCTACAGTGATTCATGAAGTAAAGCGAGTGTTTTATTTTACACTCATATTTTGCGATTTTAAAGTTCAAAACGTCGATCCGAACATTCAAGTTGATCTTTTGAAAAACTCTAGTAGTGTTGTCATATAGAGAGAGAAGAGGGTAGTTGCAACCCTAATACAACACTCCAATTGAATGTCTTTGCAACACTGTAATAGTATCGTCTGATGGAAAGAGAACAGGGTAGTTGCAAACCTATTACAACATTCCAATTGATGGTCTTTCCGGCATTCTAGTTGTATCTCCAAATGGAAAGAGTACAGGGTAGTTGCAAACCTCATAAAACAGTCCAATTGAAGGACTTGGCAACACTTCAGTAGTGTCTGCATACGGTAAGAGAAGAGGGTTGCAACCCCAATACAACATAATAAATTGTGCTTGGAGACCAAATTTTACATTTTTTGGAAATTTTTTACTATTTGTTTAGAATGTTTGAACATCGCTGTTTTTGATGGTTCATAATCTTTTGAAATACAACGATTTTCAAAAATTCTAACAGAATAGTAAAAAATTTTCAAAAAATGTAAAATTTGGTCTCCAAGCATAATTTAATATGGAGATCAACTTGAACGGTTCGTATCGACTTTTTGAACTTGAAATCGCAATATTGAACGTGAAGTAAAATGTGTCATTTACTTCATGAAGTACATGCCCAACTCTCTCACTCTCTATATCTATATCTATATCTATATATATATATATATATATATAGATATATATATATAGAGAGAGAGAGAGAGAGAGAGAGAGAGAGAGAGATGGGCTATGTACTTCGCGAAGTAAAACCCCCGTTTACTTCACGCTCATATTTTCATTTTGAAAATCCAAACAACCGATCCGAACCGTTCAACATGTTCTAAATATTGAAATGTGCTTGGAGACCAAATTTTACATTTTTGGAATTTTTTACTATTTATTAAGTCACTTGAAATCGATGATCCACTGTGAACAGTAAAAAACAGTAAATTTTCTCGACCACCGGATCAGCGATTTTCAAAGTGGCTATAAAATAGTAAAGAAATTCCAAAAATGTCAAATTTGGTCTCCAAGCACATCTCAATATTTAGAACATGTTGGACGGTTCGGATCGATTGTTTGGATTTTCAAAATAATAAAATATGCCCGAAGTAAACGGGGGTTTTACTTCGCGAAGTACAATAGCCATTCATATAGATATATATATATATATAATATATATATATATATCTATATATATATGTAATTAGTCACTTAAAGTTGTAAAGGCAAAGATAATTAGTAAATTCAAAGACAAACATATTATTAATTAGACTGCTCTCTCTTGGATTCTGAAATACAAAAAATGAGAGAAACTGAGTCTTTCAGGATCCACTCGCTAGGTATCTATTATTATTCTTAATTTAATTAGGGGAGTTAGCTTTCTTCAATCAATGGTGAACTTCATTCAAGTAATTAATTAGACTCAGATTATTAAAACCATTTACTCATGTTATCTCAATATATATAT